>OOFC01048768.1:6328-42893 GCA_900323345.1 Pseudochromis fuscus
CTTTGTTTTCACCTTCAATTTTAGGACAAAAAACTTTCTTGGGTCCTCTTTTGCATTTTCAGATAATGTAATAGTAATACGACACATACTTGTTCTTCATGCCAAAATAATTGCCATATGTTGTGTTTGCTGATTGAATTAGTAGTAGGAGACTTGTAATACATTTTGATGAGCACTATAAAGCCTGGACCTGAACTTATGCACTCAATGCTTCAGTAGTAGATTTTAGGAGTGTTGTTTAAATAAAGTAATATTGACCGTGTTAGAAAACATTGTATATTTATGCCTATGCAATAAAAAAAATCATTTTTTTTTTAAATTTTTAAAATCATTTATTTTCTTCCAATTACCGTATTTTCCAGACTATTGAGCACACCTGTCTATAAGCCGCTATTGAATGTATTCAAACAGTTTCATGTGGTCCACTCTGACCGGGTCTGATGTGACGAGGCTAAATGTGTCAGTGGCACGGAGCTTGCTAGCTTGTAAAAAGCTAACGAGCTTCGTGCCGCCGATACATGAGCCACACCTGTGTTTAAGTTCAAAGCGTCAGAAAAATGTAACGGCTTATAGTCCAGAAAATATGGTATGCTAAAGTAGATATAAAAAGATTTATACATGGTTCTTAAAAACCTTAAGTAGACATCCTGTCTCATGCAATACAGAGCTCATGGTGCCTCCCATCATGTTTGACTGAAGACAGACCAACACACTTACTGATGGCAATAGATGGATGCAACAGGTCAACATCGTCATCATCTACATTTTGAAAAACTCAAAACTGATGGTGTGTTTTTTCCCTGATCCACAGCTCACAGAGCACAGCAGGAGAAAAACTGCTCAGACACAGACTCTGGCAACAACTGTGAAAAAGTGAGTGTCCAGTTCTTCTCTAAAGTTTGCTGTTGATCACAGTGAAGTAATGTATTTCATTTATTTATTTGTTTTTTTGTAGGGAAATGGTCAACTGCAGAACGGAGACGGTAACAGCAGACATGCCTCGCTGTCGGAGGAGGAGGAGAACCTGGCAGTGCTCAGGCGGTGAGAGATCAGCCATAACTCTTTCATCTGTAATCAAATTACACAGCAGATGGACTGCGTGAAAACAGTTATCTCATTATCTATAGCGCTGCACATCTATCTTCTCTGTGTACACACTCTCCTTTATTTGATCTCTCTTTTTTACCTCTCTAGCTGTCTCACTCTCTATTATCTGTCTGTCTGCAGGCACGTGATGAACGAGCTGCTGGAAACTGAGAGAGCCTACGTGGAGGAGCTGCTGTGTGTGCTGCAGGTGTTTGTTCGCTACACAAAAGGTTTCCCGTCTTGTCTTTTTTTTTTACCTGCGCCTGGAGGTTAATGTTTTATTTTTGTGTGTTTCAGGGATATGCTTCTGAGATGGATAATCCAGCAATGTGTCACCTCATCCCCGCACCTTTGCAGAACAAAAAGGAGATCCTGTTTGGTAACATGCCAGAAATCTACCACTTCCACAAAAGGTGACAGGGTGCCCTCTGGTGGTCACCAACAATATCTGCACTATGACTTTTCATTTTCTTTTGTTTTTATCCAGCTCTTGTTTTGCTCTTGGGCAATAATACGGTTTTGTTTTTTCCAGAACTTTTCTGAGGGAGCTGGAGCAGTATACAGATTGCCCAGAGCTGGTGGGAAGATGTTTTCTAGAGAGGGTGAGTGAATTATGACCATAGACGGCTTTCTTCATAGTAAAGGTTGTGAGAGATGAAGACTCAGAATCATCTTGTCTGTCCTTCATGTATATTTTATAACAGCTCTAGGACAGAGATGTACCACATGCAGTGTACAAGTCTGATAAAGTTGTGGACAGTCTCTTCAGCCTATCATACTCTGAGTTACATATTTGAAATACTTAAAGAGTCATCTGTCTTCCTAGAATTCACAGGAGAGGCTTTTTTTTTTTTTACCTAAGCTGGCAAACTACTCTGAGAGACTTGTAGGAGAAGACATGTCCCCAATTGCTGTGCAAACCATGCACAGACTTAACAACATGAAGAACTTAGTGTAACAGAAAAATCAGATCATTAGTTATGAAGGAGGCAGGTCTGACCTTTGAACCCAAGAACGCTACACAATGTGTATGAGACTCGACTTCAGCACTGGTTTCATTGGACACCAGACCTGTTGATCAGACTAACCACGCCCCACCCATCTATTTACCGTATTTTCCAGACTATTAAGTGCACCTGTCTATAAGCCGCTATTGAATTTATTCGAACAGTTTCATGTGGTCCACTCTGACCGGATCTGATGTGACGAGGCTAAATGTATCGGCGGCACGGAGCTTGCTAGCTTGTAAAAAGCTAACGAGCTTCGTGCCGCCGATACATGAGCCACACCGGTGTTTAAGCTGCAGGGTTCAAAGCGTCAGAAAAAAGTAGCGACTTATAGTCCGGAAATTACGGTAATTATTTTTCAGAGGCAACATCAGATCACTAATAAGAATTGGCTTTGGTGAATTACATCAGAATGACTTGTGGAAAAAATGTATTAACTGAGTATTTCGTGATTGAAAATGATCATTTTGGATTTAAAGTCAATTGGAACCAGCATCTAGTGGCCATCGGTAGTATTGCACTTATTTTGCACATTGGCCTCATTTTAGAGTACCGGTTGCTTTGTCCATTTCTATATGCAGTGATGATGACATTATGAATCTGACTGTGCTGAGGAGGAGGTTCATTGATTATAAATGGTTTCATTACTTCCCTCTTTAGATGACCGACCTGCAGATCTATGAGAAGTACTGTCACAACAAGCCTCGCTCTGAGAGCCTGTGGAGGCAGTGCTCAGACTGCGCCTTCTTCCAGGTGAATAAACTTCCTCCCAACAGAGCAAACCATAAGCACATTTTTATAACTTTTATTTGACTCTTTTCTTTTCATTTGTATCAGGAGTGTCAGAAAAAGCTGGAGCATAAACTGGGTTTAGATTCATATCTGCTGAAGCCAGTTCAGAGGATTACCAAATACCAGCTGCTACTGAAGGTATCATCATGTTTGTTGACTGCAAACCAGCTTAAAACATCTTTGTTTTCCCATCATTGCTACAAGCTGCTTGTTTGTGTTTCTGACTGCAGGAAATGCTGAAGTACAGTAAGGGTTGTGAGGGAGCTAACGACCTCCAGGAGGCACTGACCTCCATCTTGGGCATCCTCAAGGCTGTCAATGACTCCATGCACCTCATCGCCATCACAGGATATGAGGTGAGATATTAAATAGGTCCCGGGTTTATTAATACCAGAACAGATGGCTCACTGACATCATGTCATCATGACGTAAAACCACAGTGATTTGCAAGGAACCTGGATTGTTGTGGAAAGAAAATGCAAATAAAAACAGAACGAATGATGAATACTGTCATAGTAAAATGAAAGAATTATCAAAAGGTGAAATGAAAAATCTAATATGACATGAGATCAATTGTAATTCACCATGAGGGTATTGTAATGTGAAATCCTGCAAATTGTGGGTAAATGAGTAATATAATTTGAAATAACAAAGCTTTTTGCAATCGATCATAACAGCATAATGTATATGTTTTTATAATTGATCCAAAAATTAGCAAAAAAGAGACAAAAAGTGTCAAAATCTTTGTCTTCAAAAAATTAAATAAATTTGAAATCGTAAACTTTTAATTAACACCATGCTACTGGCTCTAATTTTCAAAATTTGTACACGTTTCAAAATAAAAGCCCTATGTACTCTGATAACGTGATACCAAAAAACCCAAAGGGAGGAAAAAAGTAGCTGCACTCAGTTTGTATTTTACTTTGAGATAAGTAGGTCCAGTAAGCTGCGAGTGAAACAAATGAGGCAGGTGCTCTGTTCTTAAAATAAAAATTCCTGTCTATACTTAGCAGCTGCTGCCAAGTATAAATAAACACATTATTTAGACACTTTAATAGAACAAAGACTTTTAATATAATAATGTGTTCAAATCTTTCTTACATCATCTTTTCCTGCATCTGTTTCCTCTCTCAGGGTAATCTAAGTGAACTGGGTAAGCTGCTGATGCAAGGGTCGTTCAGCGTGTGGACAGAGCACAAGAAAGGTCACGCCAAGGTGAAGGATCTGGCTCGTTTCAAGCCCATGCAGAGACACCTGTTCCTCCACGAGAAGGCCCTGCTCTTCTGCAAGAGGAGGGAGGAGAACGGGGAGGGCTACGAGAAAGCTCCATCATACAGCTTCAAACAGTCTCTGAGTGTGAGCGCCTCCACTTCATATACATGTCTTATTGTCATTGATGAAGTGAGAACAGTTTTATCATTTTCCTCCACTATTTATTGAACAGATGAGTGCTGTGGGCATCACTGAAAACGCAAAGGGAGACAACAAGAAGTTTGAAGTTTGGTGTAACTCCAGAGAAGAGGTCTACATCGTTCAGGTAAATACACACATGGAAATAATGAACAGTTGCTGCTGCTGTGTAGATGATTGTTACTGGTTTCAGTGGTTTTATACAGAACTCTTTGTTTTATTTCAGGCACCAACAGCTGAAGTAAAAACCACTTGGGTAAATGAGATCAGGAAGGTTCTGACAACCCAGCTGGAGGCATGCAGAGGTATGAAACACCATTCAGAAATGTGATGTCAATGAAACACTTGTACGTCATCTGTAATTATTATGAGAGTCACATTGTTGCAAAGTAAAAGTGTTTTAACCCTTTAACATCTGAGCCTGCAAATGTCCACCTGGACTTTTTATGCTTATTTTGATTTGTTTGTGTTCACTAAAACACCAAAATCAAAATCTGTTTTTGTGTTTTTCTGCTATTCCTGCTTCAGCGCCACTGTTATTACACTCTTACAAGACACAGTATATAGTAAATCATCTGTTTTGCCAGCTTCTGGGAGATGCGCTGGTGAAATTACCATAATGACACCATATTCACTGTAAAGTCAAATATCTCAGCTCTCGGGAACCGTTGGAATTTTTCCGATTGCGCAAACTGTGACATAATTACGGTAATCCAAAGACGCATGTGCAGACCTGTCGCCGACGACACACTCAGAATTAAAGGGTTAAAGTGGGACGGCAGTGGCTCAGTGGTAGAGCGGCCGTCTACCAACCGAAGGGTCGGTGGTTCGATTCCCGCTCCTCCCAGTCATTGTCGGTGTGTCCTTGGGCAAGACACTTTACCCACCTTGCCCTGCATGAACGTTGGATGAATGAATGATGGATGTGTTGGATGGTGGTCGGAGGGGCCGTAGGCGCAAAATTAGCAGCCATGCTAATAAGACACTAGCTTAGGTTACCGCCACCGGTATGAATGGGGTGTGAATGAATAATGGTCTCTGTGCAAGCGTTTTGAGTCTGGACGCGCCATATAAATCCAAACCGTTATTATTATTATAATTATTATTATTAAGTGGTTGTTCTCCCCTTCTGTCTCTGAGAAGCCAGCCAGCAGAGGGCGCCAGACCAGGTTTTCCAGTTTCCACCAGTGCCCAGTGGAACAGTAAGTCTCAGGTAAGTCCGTGTTTCCCGCCTTCGTTATTTTCTCTGTTATGATTTTAATGAACAGTCTGACAGCCTTTTCAGAGGTTGTTAAAGCTCCTCGCGTTTCACTCCTGTCCACCCACAGTCCATTCAAGACCGGTCAGAAGAGCTTTAAGCGGGGAGAGGAGAAGAAAGCTGAGCCCTGCAGCCCTGATGTCAATTCATCATCTTCACCAAAGCCCGCAGGAAAAGGTGAGTAAAGAAACAAGATCAGTGTTAGTGTGTTTTATTAGACAAATTACTGGAGTTGTTTTAGCTTTCTTCTTTTCCAATGAGTCAAATAACTTCTTTCCTCTACTGATTTTCCTCCCTCACATTTTCCTAACTTTATCCTCTTCCCTTTGTCTCGTCTGTCTCGTCTTCTTGCTTTTCCTCTGGGTCAGATGAGGCTGTGACAAGCCCGACCTCAGACAGAGCTGCTGTGGCTAAAAAGCGATTTACTTTGCAGGGCTTCAGTAACCTCAAAGCTCAGAAAGGTAACTGCAGGAAGTTGTCAGTTTCACGTCCAACATCCATCATTTTGAGCCAGTTTTGGAAAGATGCACATTCACGAATGATCTCAGAAGACAATATATTTTGAAGACATTAGGTCAGTAGGTCATATCCTGCATGCTTCCCTCCACAGAGCCTCCAAGTACTGATGACAAAAGTTTTACATTACCCATGATAATCTTCCCATCAGCAGGTACCACACAGTTGTAGACCCTAGTTTTATTTATTCATGTGCAGTACTTTTTCCACAGTAGTATTAGTTGTCTTTCCTCAGCCTTTCTGTTTCTTCATCTGTGTCATTTCAGTCACATTTTTAGCCTTTGTACTTTTCCTCATCAAATCCTCTGCCTTTGTTTATATGTTCATGGAGACATCAATATTGCCTCCTTCCTAGTTTCTTGTTTTCTTGCTCCTTCGTAGGTTCGCCCACAAGCCCGGATCACAAGACAAAACGCCAGAGCGATCCCACGCCATTCGGTTTCAAAGGTAGTTACTCTTTTCAGCAGACTCTCCCCTTCTGGTTGGTTGATCGTCCATTATGCTTAAATACAGCCAGGGTGTGATGAGTTTGATTGGCTGTAAGGCTGCAGGGTGAGTGACTAGTTGTGCTTCCGTTACTTCCTGTCCCTCAGATGCAGGTCCTCCTCCCCTCCACCTGACCAGGGCCAGGTGGTTCAGCACCTCTAGTCTCTTACAAACAAAGTGGAGAGGTATACGGCTACAAGCTTGTTCACGCCAGGCCCCCTGTTTCACTACTACAAACCTGCTATAGGAAGTCGTATTTGCTTTGCACGCTCGTCTTTTCCACAACTTCAAATTTAGTGACGCTCTTAGAAATCCCTACCGACACAGACGAATGGTTGCCTGTCACTTTATTCCTTTGAGAGTTTAAATCTAGTGTTGCATGAAACTCGGCACAATTTTAGAGTTTTTTGGGTAGTGGAGTCAAGCTGGGAGTCCTGGGTTTATAGTTTAGTCCTGGGTTTATAGTTTAGTCCTGGGTTTAGCCGTTTTTCCTTCTAATCAAAGGAGCTTTTTGTGGTTGGTCCTCCCTCTCCTGCACACTTGTAGATCTCTCACTGCACGTCACGCTGAAGCCAAACGCTGCTGCTATCCTAACTACGCCTGTGTTTGCATCTTCTCCTCAGGCTGGAACAAGACCTCCCTGTCGCTGGACGCCTCAGAAGAGCATGACGGCTATTCCAGCGCAGAGGATCCTCTGAACTCTGACCCAGAGGACGAAAACGTCAAGAAGCTGGTACGTCAACCCTGTAACGGCACTGTGGTGAATAAGATGTTGAATATTTTACTTATTTTTTGTAGGTTAGGGTTAAGGGGTTGAGATAAATCTGTCAGTGCAATGACCTCCTCAAGTGACAACATCGAGGTTGTGTGTGAATATTTAGTTGCAATAAATGCTAACAGTTTGATGAGATGAATACAAGTGGAATAATTAGAAATCTTATAATTTACACTTTATTCTGTGTTGCTCTATTTCTCTCTCTCCCATAGTAATTAACAACTAATTACCCATAACAATAAATGCATATTTTTCCACACATTCAGCAGAAAACAAGCCATCAATTTGAAGATTTTGAGTTCAAATCTTATATTCACTAGTTCTTGAGTAAAATCTGTGGCTCTTTAGCTGCTTAAAATTACACTTTTTTTCACCAGGAAAACATTAACTTTGTGTGATAAGAGCTGGGCTGAGCATTGGGAAGTGTACAGTGGGTTAGCCATACTGTTTCCTCATTCATGTTACCCCAGTATTGATCAGTGTGACATTAAAGTTGAAATATTGGTACATTTATGTCACAAAATGAATCGATTTTCTCATTTCTCTGTGTAATTTCCTGCTTTTTATCTCGACTGAACAGTGCGCTGGGAAATACACGGTGATGGCCGACTATGAGAAGGGGGGCGCTCAGGAGCTCTCGGTGAAGAGCGGCGACGTGGTGCAGCTGGTGAAGGAGGGGGATGACACACAGTGGTGAGGATACAACTTTACTGCCATCTATGGGAAATATTACATTAAAAACACCTGATGTCGTGTCACCAGAAACAACTCTGTCCCATCAAGAGTCCTAAAGACCTCTGAAGGTGTCCTGCAAATCCCTCAAGGCTGGGAAGTCTCGAGTTGGACTTGTTTTTCTGACACATCTGGCATTTGGAGGTCAAGTCAGCACCTTGTTATCAGGGAATAGTATTGCCACGAAGTGCTGTATTTGGTCTGCAACATTGTTTAGGACAGTGGTATGTGTCAAAGTAACTTTCACATGAAAGGCAGGAGTCGAGGTTTCCCAGCAGAACAGTCCCCAAAGCATCACACCTCCTCTGCTGGTTCTCCTCCTTCCTTCAGTTGACATCTTTTCCTTAGGTGAACAATCCACCTGTAAGCAATAGAAAACATGATTCATCAGACCAGCTTCAACTTCTTCCATCGCTCCGTGATCCAGTTCTGATGCTCACCCTCGAGCTTTGTTCAGGGTGACCAGCTGACCCCTGTCTGCTGCCAGTCTGTAGCTGTGTAGCCTCATACACAGTTGGCTATGTGTTGTTTCTATTATAGCAAGCATAAACAGGAGGGGGTGCTACAGTTGTCATCCTTTGCTTTCCACACACCTCAGAAGGTGTTATGCGCTGATGACATCTTGCACTAACCACTGCAGATCAGAAACACCCTACAAGACCTCCAGTGTCAGAGATAAGCAGTTGTCCAGCTATCACAGTTCCCAACACAGCAACACACAAAACTGACTGTTCACTTGCTGGATCTTGCCCCTTAACAGGCACAGTTGTAACAAGATGTTATTCACTTCACCTGTCAGTGGTTTCAGTGTTACAGCTGATCAGGGTAAAAATAGTGTATAATCGTGCTTTTGCTTCTAGGTTTGTGCGTAACCTGAACACATCTCAGGAGGGCTGGATCGCTGCTGCTAATCTGATCAACCTCATTGGAAAGTCCTTGTCCTGTCAGTCTCTCACCAGCTCAGGTATTCACACAATCATCCCAAAAAAGTCAAGTAAGAGTCTGTTTACACTTGGTTTTAAAATGCATCTTGGGTGGCCAGATCACAAGTGCCGCATGCACCTTTGTTTACACCTGTATTTAACATGTGTCTCCAAACCATCCTGCTGACCAATCGTGTTCAGATCCTGCAACATCATATTCACCAGACAAGGTGTGCATTGTCATTTGCCAGAAGAGCACAACATTTGGTAAACAGTTAGCTAAGAGAGAAGAAGACTCTGAGTCCTCTGCCCAAATTGAAATAAGGCATTGTGTCTCATTCTCCCTCCAGCCGTGAACATCTGTGCTCCAATCCTTTTGTTTTTTGAAATGTGACACACTTTCTCCAATAAACTTATTCTGCAAAGTCCAAACATGTTGCATTTACACTACAAAAGATGTTGGTCAAATGCATCCCAGACCACCTCCACATAAGTAATGGGATCCCAATGTGTCTTGGTGGTCGTTTACACTTGAATTCAGCACTGTATGATCACTAAAGAGGCATCCTAAAACCAAGTGTGAACAGGGTCTTACGCTTAACTGTTTGGAGTAAAAGTAATCTTTAATATGTGTGTTTCTGACAGAGGGCAGTGGGTCTGGAAACCTCAGCACATCATCCAGCTGCAGTGAGACCTACACAAGCTTCTCCGACATCAAATCCTGAACTCCTCAGCGTTTAGTCCGTCATCAAACTGCCCTGCTCGACGCTAGCATCGTGTGGCTATATCTGTGCTGTGTTGCCAACATCAGTACTTACACAACTTCTGTCCATTTTTCCACAGAGAAGATGTATTTTTTCATTATTTTTATCACATGCACCACACGTTAACACAACGGCACAGGAAATAGATTTAACTGTCGTGCCATCGCACAGTGACGATACGGAGCAGTTGTACACATTACATGGAGTAACTTCACAGGATAGGAACGTGATCTTCCTCTAGTCACAAACTTGTGTTTATTTTTTATGAGGATCTGTGTGAATATAATGTAATAGATGTATGAATGGGCCAGCGGGACTGATCTCACTTAATGCATCTATTAATGTTCAAGAATGATTAGTGATCATATCTGTGTTCATCTGCACTAATTTACCCATTTAAATGTGTATATTTCCAACTGCTACTGTAAATAAAGAGGGAGAGAGTTTGAGAGATATGTACGGCTTGTTTAGCTTGAATGAATGTTTCCCAAGGCTCACCTCTCTGCCCTCTGCTTCTTTTTTTCTTTACAGGTTTATTTATTTGTAAGAAACGCCCACTTATATCCACTGTTTACGCTGCTTATGTCTGTCTTTCATCAGCCAGTCATTAGAAACCAGTTCTGCCGCCAATTGTCGTTTCTTTGTCCAAGCGTTTGTCTTGTTCTGTCATGTCTCCGATGGCTTCACTGTCAAGTTATTTGTGGTGTTTGTTTCTTTTTTTAACATATGCAACAATTAAAATGTTTTTAATTGTGAATAATCTCAGATCACTGTATAGTGTTTAACTTATTCCCTGTAGAGGGCTCATGTTCTGAATGTAGATATTCTTCAGTAATATCTGTATGTCCTGAAACGTTTGTTAATGGAGATGCTATATTGTACATTATCTTGGTGATGTCACTACTTTGTGACTTGTTTAATTTTTTTACATAAACAACTTGTGATAATTCAGTCCCTGTCTGCCTCTGTGTTTTCTGTGTGTGTGTGTGATTTTGCAGGCTTGAAATATAGTAGTATGTCTGGCCTTAATCACAAACAGACGAGATCTCCGTGAAATAGAAAGTTAAACTTGAAACCAGAAATGAAAGTGAAACTGTTTAATTGGGTTGCCAGGTTTCAACTAACCTGGCAAACTGGCTTATTTTGAAACTTCACTGCAGTGATATAGCTACCATAATAAACTGGTAATGCCTTTGAGTCAAATGTCTTGATTATCAGATGATTAAATGATTATCAGATATTCTAATAAACAGATAAAAACTGTCTTCAGAAAACCCCCTGTGAAAGAAAACCATTCTGAAAGTAATAAATATAGTTATCAGAAATACATTAAAGTCAAGGCAAATTGCATGTTCATTGTCATAAACAGTACATTTTTTCAAATTAATGGGTTTAATTGTACCTGCTCAACTCGACTGGCCTTGCCTCGGCATGCCTCGACTCGCCTCGCCTCCACTCGGCTCGACTCCAACACAAAAAACAGTTCCTTTTCCGTGTAGCCATCAGGTGAAGGAGGAGAAAGTTGATGAAGTAATCTTCAGAATTCTACTGTTGTGACGTCACAGGAAGCAGCTTGATGAGTGTTTCAGGCGAGAAATTAGTTGATTTTACTTCAAATATGTTGCTGTGCAGTGATGACAGTGACGGCAGGGAAACATTTGTACTCGAGAGCCAACAGTCTGCACGGTTATAGTCAGCATAAGTTTCTACTATATGGGGAAAACACTAAATAGATTGGTTAAATGTACAATAACGGCGCTTTACTGCAACGTTGACATTTTATTTAAAAGTGTCAGCTGAAAAAAAACGTGAGCTCTGACCATAGACTGTATAATCTTTACATACAGTCTATGGCTCGGTTGGTCATTTCAAAAGGCCGAGGAGGTACCAGTGGAAAAGCGCTGTATGGTCCAAAAGTGGCCATTTCATAACTCAGAAAATGAACAGGAAGGTGAAAGTTATGTCACACAACCATGCTGATGCGTATCTTGTGTACCTGCGTATCACGTAGACTACACCACTGTTTACATAATATAGTTATCCGAAAATCTGTATGGACGTTATTGATCCATTATTTTTGGACATTATTTTTGTTCTCTCCTTTGTGATTTGCACAGCTCGATGGGGAGGGGGGATATTGCGGAGAGAACCTGGCAACCGCCGTACGAAGGCACGGGCTCATAAGAAACGAGCAAAGCAGCAACTTTAGCTTAATGTGGATGTTTAAACCGCGCTGTTAGCTTAAATTACACACTTTATTTTTAGATAACCAGTGGTCGACTAGATAACTAGTAGATAACTAGTAAGAGTTATAATAACTAGTAAGAGTTATAATGGCCCACGGTCGCAAATTGTTGTGTGTACTTTGCCAACGATCCGAAGAGACGAAGATAACCGGGAACTTATTGACTAAAGATGAAATCACGGCTCATCAGAACTGTTTGGTAAGTATGGTTTTAATGTTGTTTATTTATTTATAACGAGCAGCTAGTGAGATAACGGTAAACTTAGCACGGGAGGGGGTTGACACGTTGGAGCTGCAGGCACATATTAAACCATGTTATTTAGCTTTTTAAATACGTAAACACATCAAAACTCCAATAGAAACTTACTCACACATAATTTGTTATGCTAATGAGGAGGATGAAGGAAACGTGTTTGCATTCAAAGCTGATTTAAATACCAAATAGTTGCAGTACACTGCTGCTTTCCAATAGATTTCCATGGTAAATATTACACTTTTTAGTCTGCTGCATTTTTTCTTAACAGCTGTACTGTACTTGTGAATTTGCAGATCAAGATCTTGACATCAAAGTCGTTTATGAGTAGATGTGGGTGGGGGTTGGGGAAGGATGATGTCAGTGACTTCCTGAACCTGGAGCCTGCAATGCACTGAGATGAGCCGTTCAGTGCTTCTGCTCCTCTGTCCAGCCAGGTTGTTGTGGAGAGGTCAGATGCTTAACCCGTGTGCCTGACCCTCTACCACAGTCTACTCTCTGACCCTTCACTGAGCTGGCCTTTGTAACCAGCTTCTCCAAATGCCACCACAGTGTGATAGAACATTTAAAACAACATTTAAAGAAACATGATGATGTTATCAGCAGTGATCAGCACTTATGGCTGATCGGTATTTACAAAAGATATTCACACATGGATGATCTAATCATGCAGAAAGCCAACAAGTGACACCATAATGGATCTTTAGCCAGTAGAAATCCACATGGAAGTTTGATTAGCTTTGAATTTTTTATACAACAGAAAAGACTTATCATAGTCTGATTGTGGGCGGCCGGGAGCAGTACTGATTGTAAAGTCGCTCCTTCACATGCTTAGGGTGAAGGAGTCTGTTATGGTGTCCCGCTGAGGTGGGAGTCATTGTCCATCATGGATGACAACTTTATGCCGTCAACCTTCTTTCTCCCACCACCTCCACCAGGTTGAGAGGGCATCCTGAACAGTTAAAGCATAGCATTGCACTTACTGCTTCAAAATATGCAATAACCACATATCCAGCCCATATATTATAACATATATGTTAGAGTAATATTATTTGTAATGTCTTATGTTGACCCTGAAGAAGACCTCAGGTGTGGCTGGAGTTCTGACAAAGTTATATTTACAGCCTCACTACACTTTTACTGGTGTCACCGTCACACTGAGTTTAACTGGTATTCCCCTTCTTTTTATTATGTTTTTATTTATTCCTGAAGTTTATTCCTTCTCCTCTCCATCTCCTTGAATTACGCTGCTATTGCCTATTTTGTCCTCACTAATGTGGTTTGTGTGTTTTCAGCTATACTCCTCTAATATTTATTGCCGGGAATCGCCAGAGTTTGATGACCTGTTTGGTTTCTCTGTGGAAGATGTGTGGGACGAGGCGAAACGAGGAAGCAGACTGGTAAATACTGTTCAAATAGTCAGCTCTCATTAGACCTCTAAATCCACCAACTCTGTGCTCAGGTCTTCACATGTGTTACTCATTTGTTTGCTTCAGATATGTAACCACTGTAAGAAAAGGGGAGCCACGGTTGGATGTGGAGTCAGACGCTGCAAGAAGTCCTACCACTACCCATGTGCTGTAGCAGCAGAAGCCAAGCCTGTTCAGGAAGGAGGGACTTACGAGTCAGTCTAACACATCAGAGACCATGTGCACACTTGATTCACAAGTTGAGAGTAAATTATATTTATAAATCTGTGTTCATGTGTTTTTATGCAACAGGCTATACTGCTTCAAACATTACCAAGAGCAACAAGGTACGTGGGCATCTCTGGATTTCTGTCACTCTCAGTGTTTCTTTTTAAATGTCTGAAATATCATTATTTCTAATATCTGCATTTTATTTCTAATAATTGTATTCATTTTTTTCATTAGAAGAACAAAACAACTCTGACACTGGACACACCTCCCCTTTGTCCACGATGCCTGAAACCTCCAGAAGCAGCAGTGAAGCCAGACAAGCAAAGGTTTGATCAGTGGAAATATTCACACCACAGATTTGAGCCACATCTCTTGAAACTGTATATATATTCTTTAAATTATAAAAGCCTCATATTTTTCCACAGAGGGATGTAATTTTCTAAACGCGTCAAATGTTTAAAGCTAAGTAGCTGTTGCCCCAAACTCTGTGCAGCAAATAATGACATCCATCTTTTATTTTCATGAGGTGAACTGTCTTGTCTGTGAGAAGAAGGAGGGATCTATCAGCTTGGAAAGTTTGTCTAATGGCATCAATATGTGAGTATTACTCAAACATCTTTTTTTGTTTTGTTTTTTGTTTTTTTAAGTGGCTGATTCATAGCCTTTGGATTTGCTGACTGATGCAGATTTTGAAATGTACAATGGAAAATGCACATCTGGAACAGTACACTGGTGCAGTGAGATAAGCATATAAAAGATCACTAGTACAAGGGTTGCAAAGGGGCGGAAAATTTCCAGTAAATGTCCAGGAAGTTAAGCTGGGGAATTTTGGAAATATTCCAAATTGGAAACTATGGGATTTATTGGGAATTTATGGAAATAATTGGGGATTTAGGGAAATTATTGAGAATTTATTGGAATTAACTGGAAATTGGGGGTAATTTAAGCAAACGGTATCATATACAAATAATAAAAAAAGCTTGTAAAAACACTCCTGCAATGACATGAACAGAAATATAGTTGCTAAACAACTGGGTTTGTCTTCAAAATATTTTACAATTGATGTATAAATTCTTGTACGGTTACTTAAACTGTCATGCAGGAGTCAGAAGAAACAGTATCACATTTGAGGGAGCCTCTAAGCTACCAATGGTCAATGAAATGATAACTAGCTTACAATTAGCACCTAACTTACCAGCTGGCTAGCTACTGTATGAATACATTTTTATTTAATTTTTGCAAGGTAAACAGTAATACCATATAGATCAAATATGTTTACCCCGTAATATTATAAAAAAATTACATGACTTTATATTATCCGCAGGCTCAACTGTGTGGCTTCAATAGTCTTGTGCTTTGGGCTCAAAGTTTGGCCTCCAGTGTTGAAGCAATCACCTGTGCATGTGATGAAGGAGTGCACAGTGCATGCAGGGGGCGTGGCCTCAAATGATTGAGGAGTGTACTTTCATTAAATCTGGTTGTTTTAGCCAAGATGATGCTACAATATATTTCCCCATCTCTATTTAAGTTCCCTGTTGAGGGCTGACCTTCAATTTCATAAATTTCTGTTTTATTCCCATAAATTCCCGTTAATTCCAACCCTAACTCGAAGTTTAGTGAACTCGTGTATCTCATAGCCTCTCATCTCAAACCAGAAGGAATTCAGACAGTTTGTTTTTAATTTGCCTTGTTTGTGTTCTCCTACCTTTTTACTTTGTTTTGTTTTGGTTTTTTGAGAGATGGGTTATTTTCTCGGCAAAATTAAACCCATAAATCTCACTTCTCGTAGAATGGATAACGATAGTTTTTTTGACATTCAAGTGGATTTTATTGAAATTCGACATCAGTACATGGGTAATGCCTCGGTGGAGGTTTGTGATTGATTGATATTTTTCTAGTTATACAGCATTTGGACAAAGTCTTTTGTTTCTTTAAGTGTCTATAAATTAATTAGACAGCCTGTTGCACTAAAGTATAGCAGCTAGTTTAAGAGTGGACTGTAGAGCAAGATCACAAACAAGCAACAGTTTGTTTTCCTGGTGCAGACACACAGACAGACACAGAAAGCATGAATCGCCCTTAAATCTATTTTCTCTGTTTCACATTGTAACATCCACATGTGTGTTTTTAAGGTTTTATTGTCACAAACATGCTCCTTCTTCACGTAAGAGGAAAACCAATGGTGAGTTTTTCCAGATTGTTGTGATCTGTTTGAAGCTGTTTTTCTCTTAGTGTTTCAGGTTAAATGGCTTTTCTTATTGACAGGTCATGCTACAGGATCATCTGGGTGCAGCAGTGACTCCAACTCATCCAGCAGGTCAACGCAATCCTCCTCCAAGGTACTCTGTACTATTCACTATGCGTTTACACAAATATTTTAATACTTGTTTTCATCTTTTCAAAGTAATTGAAATTGTAATTATTCTGCCTTTGCTTTTCTAACAGAGACGGAGGAGTTCACCTGACAAGTAAGTGTGGGATAAGTTGCTTAATTGAGTGTTTTTGAATCTCATGATTATCACCATTGTTACTGTTTATTTCAATTGCAAATGCATATGGAGTATTTTTGATTTGTCAGCCGTCCACCTTCTCTTTTCTTGATAGTTTCATTCTTGCTTTAGTTTCTTGCAGCTCCTTCACATTTGGCTCGACATAGATCGTTTACAGATGTTGTGCGTTGGTGCCTGATTTGTGTGTTTGTGTGTGGCAGGCAGGAGGAGACCCCGTCTAAACGTAAATCTGTCAGCTTTAATGGGACTATAGCTGATGATTCTTCAGATTCAGGTTCAGTCTCTCACAAGTGGAAACAAAAATCAGTGGGTTTAACACTCTTTGATTGATTGATTGATTGATTGATACATTTGTTTTTCTTACAGATAACAATGAGAATGAACCTAACACAGAAATGGCAATGTTCGCCCCTTTGGAGTCAGATTTAGAGGAAAGTGCTGTAGAGCAGCAGGTAGGTCTAACTTTTTTATTATTCCTCCATAACATCCACATTTGAAGCTGAAGATCATTTCGATAAACTAATTTCTTTTCTTTTTTTTTTGTCTTTGGTCTGTGTGCAGGCCGTGCCTCAGTCTAACAGGTACGATCAGTTCTTTGATTCATATGCAGTTTGTGCCTGATAAGGTTTATTTTTAGGAACTTCTGTGTGACGTTTAAAAATTAAACAGTCATATACATTATTATATTAGAAATATCTCACTAACGCTAAAACAATAGTTGCTAGACATTAGAACAGATGTCAAAAAAGAAATATTTTCCACTTTAACATATGAATAAATTCTGTTTTGTTTTTGGGTTTTTTTTACTATATAATTGTAAATTTAGACTGTTGGGTAAACAAAACAAGAGGCCTTGTTGCTTGTGATGAGTATTTTTTAAATATTTTTGACATTTTATGAACATTACAAACACTTTGTTGTAGGAATTTGGTGTTTGAACGTTGGTTGTTTTGAGCCAGAAGTGACCATATTTGGATATGAAATGATAAGTAAGGAGGCGGGTCTAACCTTTGGACTGAAGATGCTACTCAATGTGTATGAGACTCGAATTCAGAGATGATCTCATTAGAGACCAGAACTATCAATCAAACTAACCCCGCCCCTAAATATTCCTCCTTTTGAAATCTAATATCTTCTTAATTTAGAGGGTTTTTTGGGGTTTTTTTCAGAGGATACATTAGTTCCCAAATAGGTAGAGTTAACTTTAGCTAATGACATCAGAATTACTTGTGATTGAATATTTCATCATTGAAAATGATGATTTATTTTAAATAAATTAAAGCCAGAGGTTTTTTTAGCCAGAACCTAGTGGCCGTTGGGGGTATTACACCTTTTTTGCATCTGGTTGCTGTGTTGATTTCTATATACAGTCCATAATCATTACAATAAAGTGCAACCAGATACAACACCGCCTCAAACGTATACAAAGAATTGAATTATCACCAATCTGACACAATCTGACCAACTACTGAAGAGTGATTGTAGAGTTTTTTCTTTTGCTTTGGTCACTCTACAAAACATTTCTCATTTCTCCCTTCACAGTAAACACACTGAGATTCCTGCTGGTTGTCCTTCAGGTGAGAAGTGGCAGCAGATCCAGTTTATACACAGCATGTCAGTACAGCACACAGATTATTTATAAACTCCTACCTATCTCTTTTTATAGGAAATCAGCAAGAGGGTGAAAATAATGATGAAGATGCAACAATCCTATCCACAGTGAGTTCTCAGTGTCAGTGTTCTCACTGTGATTTATCATCTTTATGTTGCACTCCAACAAACAGTTCATCAGTGGTTTACTTACTCCTAGGATGATGAGTATCAGAGTCTGTTGTCTCCTGTGAAAACCACCCTGGAGCCTCCATCACCTTCAAGAACCAGTGTTGAAATCTCAATTCAAACCGAAGCACTCAGAAGTCCTGATCGTGTTACAGTCAAGGCAGAGATGGAGTCTGGGAGCGTACAAGAAGGTGAGAAGGTTTCTCTCACTGTGGCACAACTCACCAAAGACACTGAGTTTTGATCTGGTATCAACTCCCAGGAAATTTCAAGACCAAGGTTTCTTTATTAGTACCTGAGGGTAAATTTGTTTTGCAGACAGTAAAACAAATCGAAAATGTCATCACACAGTAGTTGAAAACAAAACATTACCACACATTTGAAATTTCAAAAGTCCATAGTTTTTCCAGACCCTAATTTCCAGACTTCATGGTAAAAAAATGCAAATAATTTGTGAAATTTGAGTAAATACATGTGTATCATTTAAATAAATTATGGAATTAAATTAAAAATAAAGTTTTTGTAAGACGAATATTTTTACATACACTAGTTTCCATGTTCAATACTTTTCCAGACCTGGAAATTTATCAAATCAAATCCCCTACTTTTCCATAATTATTTATTTATTTGAAAGGGACAGTGCAGTCAAACATAGTTACAAGCTTGCAGCTGATGTGATGCATATGGTTTATAGCTACTGCTAATTTTCAACTCCACTCCCCTGTCGGGCTCTTCCACAACATTGTCGTACAATAAAAATCAATTAAAACGACCATACTGTGCAATTCAATAAAACAATAATGCAATGTTGGATTTATATAATATACAACATTCACTCACTCAATATACACGTTATTTACAGGTGAGTACAGTTTTGTTTTTTCTTACTTTCCACACTTGCATAGGAACCTTGCACAACAAAACAAGGTCTCACAGACAGAAATGTTCAACGTTCAGTACAGAAAAACATAATCAAGTCGTTTATGGTTATGCTAGGCCAGAAACACGGTCCCCGATTTGACTACAGGCTCTGTAGGGTTGAGCGGTATGACTGAAATAAGTTCAGCTTCATATATGGTTGTATGTAAAAGTTTGGACATGCAAAGCAACATGTAAAAACAACCCCTGCAGCAAACATATGAAAAAAGAGCCTTTAACTCCAGGTATAATCCTCTGGGGATTATGAACATCTGTCCAAAAACTAATCCATCCTACAGTTTTTGACATATATTTTATTTTAGGCCACAGCAGTAAGCAAATCACCACTGCCATCCCTGGAAATGTGTCTGATCAGCACAGTAAAGTCATGTGTTGGTAAATAACTGAAGACAAATTGCATCTGAAATTATATCTGGCAAACATCTGGTGAAATGAGGACGCAGCTGTTGCATGAAGTTTGCAAATTACTCATCACATGGATTTGATCTGTTTTTAGAGTTCGATCTGGAGCTGAGCGCCGTCCACAGTCTTGGTCCAGACACCACTGAGCCACGGGTCCCACAGCAGAGCTCGTCCAGCCCGCCTCCCTCTCCCAGCCTGCTCAGGCCTCAGTGGGTCACTCCCTCAGCTCACCCCCAACACCCCGTCCTCCACGACAACATCGACCCCGCCGGCTTCTGGAGAAGCTGCAACGCGGCCGGGTGCACGCAGGCCATCTTCAATGATTTCATTAACGTGATCAACGGTGTTTCAAGCAGAATCCAGTCTGATCAGGCCAGTGAGGACGGTGAGAGACGACACAAGACAAGACTTAAGCTACTGTGATGTCTCCGTCTCGCTGTTTATGTTTCAAACAGAGGACTAGAAAACTCTGTCTTATCTCCACAGATTATGATCTCGCTCTCTCAGTGATGGAGGCTTCTGGAAAGCTGTGGGAGTTTGTGACCCAGCAGCAGAAAGGTGAAGTAAGCTGTGTTGCTCTGGGGGTGGCAGTGTTGGTCGGTCTCTTCACTTTGTTACAGTAACAATGACACATCTGTATTTAATGGTGTTTTTAACATGCAGCGGAGATGAGTTTACACTAATGGTTTTTAAAGTAGTAAATAACTTAGATGTTGAAGAAAAGTAGAGGTTTTGTGTTGGCAAACTCCAGGAAAACTCAAAAAATTGGGAGTTATGTTTAACTTTTGAGTGTGAGTTGATGCTGAGTGACCACTGCTGCAGAGGAAAGTGTTGCTGAAATTTAAAGCATAATGTGAAAAAGAAGGAGAGAAACTTACCAGGAGTCACTCATTGATCCGCTGCTCATCAAAGTAAATTCCTGGAGACTCTGATAAGCATTTTGTTTCTCCATCAGACAGCCCAGCATCACATCTTACTTGTGGAAGACTTTATGCAAATCACATGAGCTGCATCTGGGCTCATTTCATCTGATTACCGTATTTCCCGGACTATAAGCCGCTACTTTTTTGTATGTATCGGCGGCACGAAGCTCGTTAGCTTTTTACAAGCTAGCAAGCTCTGTGCCGCCGATACATTTAGCGTCGTCACATCAGACCCGGTCAGAGTGGACCACATGAAACTGTTCGAATAAATTCAATAGCGGCTGATAGACAGGTACGCTCAATAGTCCGGAAAATATGGTAACTTCCGTTGCATTGATTATTAGAGTCTGAAAGACATTTTATTCTGAAAGGAACGACAAGTTTCTCTTCCACTTAACTTTTGCCATTGCCTCTTGACACATCAATACACTTGTCTCGGTCACGTGATACAATGTATCACCTATCACGTATGACATCAGATACGCCCGCAAACTAGCGAAAATGAATAAAATACAAACATATTTGGAGAGCTTCTTTGCAAAGGATAAGAGGACAACTTCTTATGTCGGTATTATTTTTGCTGTATTCATCTGCCACACCTTGAAGGCCGGTCCGTGAAAATAATGCCGACATTAAACCAGTCCGTGGTGCAAAAAAGGTTGGGGACCGCTGCTGAAGAGTCTCTCTAGAGTCTCTCCCCCTGCTGTACTTTCTCCTGTACTGTAAAACAGAGCACAGCTACTGTTGGTCGGGGTTGACACCAAAAACAAACCTGCTGAACACCATCCATCCAATATTTGTTTATCGTCACCTAGCAACAGAAGTGAAGCCATGTTCACCAACACAGCAACAAGTTGTTTCTAACTGAACCATTTGTAAGTCGACTAACATGAGGGTCAACATTCATCACATAATCTTGAACACACAACAGACTTGACACAACAATACTTGAATAACACAGATATTCAAATACTTTCCTAAAAAACCTAAATAAAAATGGTGTAACCCTGAATGAGGTATGTCCTGCAAACTCAGCGGTCGGCCGAGGAAGCCGAGTGCAGCAGACGAAACACACATCAAGATGACATTGCTTCAATATTGGAAGATGTCCAGCAGCAGCATCAGCTCACAAGTGGCAGAAACCAGTGGGGCCCGGGTACATCCATCTCCAGTCTGGAAAACTCTCCTCAAAAGTTGTCTTTTTGGAAGTTAAAAAAAAACAAAAAAGTAATTCCTTCAAAGTGTAAACAAAGCCAAGAGACTCACCTACGCATGAAAACACAAGAAGTGGAGCACAGAAAAAAAAAATGGCAGCAGGTGCTCTGAGCTGATGAGTCAAAATTTGAAATATTTAGCTCGAACAGAAGGATGAGTGTTTTCAGGCAACAACAAAGCAGAGTGGAGGTTCACTGCAGGTTTACGGCTGCAAATCCAGTTAAAGGTTCGGCAAAGGTAAGAGGTTCTCCTTGAAGAGCACGGACAGATTGGTATCCTCCATGTAGTGCAATGAATGATGTGTATTTCATCACAGATCCAAGTTAGGGACAAAGAGAGGTGTAAACTGCTTGTATACTCTACATGAATACAAGATTAAACTGTGGATTTAATTCATGCAAATCATACAGTTCCTGAGTAGCACATATGGGAGGCGTTGATGAGTCTCCGTCTATGACATCCACAGAGGAGATGATGGAGATGCACTGACTCACTTGCTCCCGGGCGCCTGCTCGTCACACTTTCACTGCTCATAGCAATAGTTGCGAGGCCAGACTGCCACTCGGGAATGTAGGTCAGACTTTTTTTTAAGGCAATAACAGCATTAAATATAACAGAAAATACATTTTTGTTGGAGCCATGTTTCTGTTTCTGCTCCAACCTTTAGTGGTGCTGTAGTGAAGAAATGTGTTTTTCATATTCGGAGTAATAATCCACCTTCACTGAGCCTCCTAAATGTCACGGACTTCCTCATGGCGGTGGCTGCTATCTTAACAAAAGCTACTTTAAGTTGTCTTACAAGACTAATATGTTTACCGCTCAGTGAGGTCCCTAAAGGCAAGGCCGCTTATGTCAGGATGTCAGTGTGCTGGAGCGCCGCACACTGTGCCAGTTAACATTTTCACCACTCATTTTAAAACCCCTCAGAGTCTGATCCATGTGTCCCCTGCATCCTCACTCTCTCTCTCTCACAACTGTAACATTTTTTTTTTTCCCTGCTCGGGGAATTTCAAACCTCCCCTGCCATAAATACTATGATGCTTGTACAAAAACATGACCGTGTTGGCGATGACTATTTTAGGAGCGCTAAAGGCAAATGCTGCCAATAACTGTGGCATTACTCCAGGGTGGCGTTAGGTACAAGGACAGCATATAGCAAAATGATTCATGAGCTAATTAGAGCTGGTCATTAAAGGCGTCCCTCTACTGGCTACATATGCTAATTCTTCGCGGTGTGTCATCGATGACTTCTTCTCTACTGGTGATGCGACACTGACCAATCAATAGAGGGCACGATGGGAATGATCCCCTAAACCTAATGAGAGTATCGCAGTCAAGAGATTAATTCAAACTCTATAAAAATAATTCAGTTTTCTGAGTTTGGACTGTTGAAAAAATCTGTAATTTTTATAGAATTTTTCTGTTTACATATTTTTAACACTAACTATTATTTAAACTATATGAAAATATTTGTAAAATTACAAAAATAGGTAATTTATAAAATCCTATGACTATGAAAATTAACACTTTCAGAAATAAAAATACATTCATGGTTGTAAAACAGCCTTTTATCTAATAGATGAAACTGTTCAAATTGAGTTTAATAATCTAAATATGTAAATAAAATTTGATACAATGAGTGACAATTAAAATGAAGTGTCATTTGTTTATTAATTGACAGATATTGTGTATATTTTTGCAGTAAAAGTGTTGCATAAAATATTTTTATATCAGTTTTTATTGGTTTTACACATGGAAATATCTTTCACTAAATATTGAAAAGTCAGAAATTACACAAGATTTTATGTAAAATTATATGTACAATCTGTATTTTAAGTGACTAGATTTTTATAAATTGGTTAATTTCCATTACTTTACAGTACTTTCTTCTTATTGGTACCCCAGCTGTTTTACAAATATAACAAATATTAATTTTAGGATGCATTAACTAAAACACATTTCAAGAAAGCTCAAGAAAATAATCCAGGAATTACAGACTCCTAAATGAATGAATGAATGAATGAATGAATGAATGAATGAAGGGAAGATGGATGGATTAACATGTCAAGAGAAAGACAAGATTTAGGAGATTGATTTGAAGGAAGAGCATCTGGGTAATATTGGAGTAATGAGGAAACCAGGCGAGGCCGGTGTTTCACTTTCGAGCAGCTGAGTCGATGAAAACCTGCAGCATTGACAGTATGCCACCCAACATTTGTGCGTTGAAGCTTGAGACGCCCCACAATCCCAGCGCTATTAGCCGAGAGCGATAGGTGAAATAGGCTTTTTTTAATTACACCTAAACATGGAAAAAAAAAAAAAAAAAAGCCAAGACTCTGGTAGAGCCTCAGTCGACCACAGCTGCAGCTCCACGTCTTCACCTAAATGACTTCAGACTGGATCCTCCTGACGCCTCCTCTGCACAGGCAAACATGTCAAACCAATGGAGAGAGTTTTTAAAATGTTTACCAGTTTATCCAGAATTCAATTTTAGTTCACTCACACATTTTGGTGCAAAATGTGCCATAAAGGGGGAACTTTACCTTTAGGTATAATCCAGCTGTACTGATGCTACAAAGTGAACACTGTTGCCCTCTTGTGGTGAAACAGCAACACTTGTTTAAACATTTTTCCATTACGTTTCTTGGGTAATACCCTATATCTCTGCTGCGGGAAAAAACCCGGACAGACAAACCACCGCAGGTGACAACATAACCTCTTTAATAAAATTAATAAAAGCGAGGATGACAATCCTAAATAACTCAGGTACCTTAGCTGGTGTGAGAGGGATGTGCATACAACAGCTGGTGAATATAAGCAAACCAAATGCACCCCCACATTTAGATCTATGTTCAAGCCAGTATTGGAAAAGTCGCCCTGACCAGATATTTCCTGCATGATTAGACATCTTCACCCAAAGTTAATTTATTAACCACAAAACCAGTAGCCTGCAAAACATAAGTGGTTTACAGAGGTGAGAGTGGACGAAATGTGCGAGGAAATCTGTTGGGTTTGGTGATTAGATCCTGACCTCTCAGTTAACTCAAAAGTATTAACATTTCTTCTGCTGAAATGAGTTTTCTTGTCAACAGGAAAGTTGAGCGTGGAGAACTGGCTGAGAAAATATCTACATTTAACTTTGATGGAACAAGCAGCACTTGGATTTATATTAGATCAGTGTGATTTTAGTTACATGCTGTGAATGGATTACCAAGATCATGTACGTCTTGTTCTTCATTGTTCACAGTTTCTTAATTTCAGGTAAAATATGAGATTCTAAATATAGATCACAAGCTTACAAAGGATATTTATGTTATTAATAATCCAGGTTTGCTCTGCACCTTTAAAAAATACTAAAAAATTAAAAATAATACAATCTAACCTTTTATTCCCTTTTGTTATATTTTGTCATGTATGTGTACAAAAGTTAATACAATTCAAAATAACAGTTGTATCATTTTCAAATAGTCATTTTTCTATATGGCAGTTAAAAAAACACATTATTAACGTGTATAAACACAGTGGTCGAGGTGGACGGGTGAGTATCACTGACCCATTAGCACATTTCACACTTTGTGCTGCATTTCTAAACATGTCAAAAGCAGACTTGATGCCACACTTTTATTATGTGTTATTATCTGTGTGAAAGCTTTAATTTAAATAAGTTTTTTCAAGTAAAAAACAAAAAGACATCAAATCGTCATAAGAAAAAAGTCATGAAGTTTAGTACTGTGAGGAAGAACGTGTATGTTTGCCTCTTAAAGCAGCTTGTATGTACGAAGCCCTGAAACCTTCCTGTGACTATCTGTGCAGCTGCCAGGTGCACCTCCCATCTGCAGCCTCTATTCTGAGTGACGCATATTGTCAATACATACACCGGATTAATCCACTTACACTGGCTAAATCCACGCTGCTGTGAACCAACCACACAAACCTGGTGCTGTGATGGACTGGGATTCAGGATTGTTCATATGACTGTGGGATAAATGTCATCGAGATTTGGAACCAAACAAAACTATGAAATGTATTGTCTGCTGTTAATACAGTGTAACTGTTGAGATCATAAATCAAACGTTAGTGCAATCACAATATACGCCCCCTGACTACGGTACCATAATTAACCAATATTGATCCATATATAAGGTGCATCGGATTATAAGGCGCACTGCCGGTTTTTGAGAAAATTAAATGCTTTTAAGTGCACCTTATAGTGTGGAAAATACGGTAATAGTTCAACATTTTATGTTTAAATGATAGACAACCAATGGTCCAAATATACTTTGGAAGATAGATATAATAAAGATATCTATCTCTGAAAGTCAGTCATCAGGCAGACTTCCCAACCATAGATGATTTAATAGATCCTGTTAGTTTAAATATTTCAACCAATCAAAAAAATGTGGATTTTCTGATTGGTTGAAATGCTCTGACATCACATGTGACAGCATTTGAACCCATTTTTTGATTACTTGAAAAATTGTATTTGGCAGTTGTAGCCTTAGGACTCCCCATAGACTGTATATAGAAGGGTTGAAGCAACCCGGTCTCACAAATGAGAACCAAGAACTCTTCAATTCAAAAATTTAATCATCATTCTGATGTCATCAGTCTGATGTCATCAGTTGGTGGTCCATCTGAAAATCATTTCATCATTAAGGAGATGTTAGTCTGAGAGAAGACGAAGCTTTAGGGGTGTGGTTTGTTTGGTTGACAGGTCATACACATTGGACAGTGTCCTCTGGTTCAAGGGTCAGACCCTCCTCCTCACTCCTGCCTTCATATCCAAATCCAACTTCCAGCTCTAAACAACCAACATGGTGACGAGTCCACAACAGGTGATGTCACATTAGCTTCGTCCATTCTACAGACAGTCCACGGGACTGCCACACAAACACCAACACAACCTGACAAGGTCAAATATGACTGAAACCTTTTTCTGAGCTCTCAATATTACAAACTATCGACTTATGCAGGTATTTATGTTTCATTTTCTATTTCATTAAATGAAATCATAGCTGAGAGTGTGAGGATTAAAGTGCAGTATGTTGAAGAGGACATCAACTGTTTGTGTATTCTTTGCCCATTGAGCAAAAAAATTGCTGAATCGTAAAACTAAAAAAAGTAGAAATAAGTTACAACCTTCTGTGTATTTGTTCATAGCTGACAGTACACAGAGGTCATTATGCCAAAAAGTGTGAGGAAGAAATCTGAACAATAAAAATCTCTTCAGTGTAAATGCTTTGTCAGTGTTGGCACCAATGAGCTGACACCTGGAGGAGCTCCTCAGGACCATCTCCTCTCCATCATCAAACTACACAGTACATGCTACTGTGGGCAGAGCGTAAGAGGAGCAAATAAGACTGTGATTGTCACTGGCCCCCAGCTTACCCAGTGATAATAGAAATCCCAGCTGGTCTCCATGTGAGCCCCAGGTGTGCTGCGAGCCCCCGGCCATAAAAATACCAGCAGCTCACAGAGGACCTGTGCACATCATACACTCAGCTGTGGACTCCTGATGTCTGTAATTAGCTGGGAGAAGTTGGAGATGCAGCATGAGAGGATAGTTTGTGTGGAGCATTATATTTGGAAGAAAGATCTGAAGGATGCAACAAATTACACTGTAAACAAACCAACGTCACAGTTACAAGTCGGCAGAGACAATGTCCAGGAACTATGTGGAGTTGAGGAGTTGAATCCAATTCAAAGATAAAACCACACAGTACGCAGACCGATTATTTAAATAATGAATAATGCCTCAATGTAAACCAGAACACAAACCATCACCAAGGCATAATCAAGCTGAGATGATGCTACAGACTGGACACTGTTGCCCTCTAATGGTGACAAAGCAACACGAGGGTGTTGGATTTTTTTCAGACAAAATAGCATCTTCGGATATTGATCAAAATGTAATGTGTTGTTCCTCGGGTAATACCCTATATCTTAAAAGATTGGTTCATTAGTTCTTCTGTGACATTACCAACAAACAAACAAACAAACAAACCAGTGTTGCCCTGAACTCAAAGCTGTGCTTAAATAAAAGTGTCAACAAGTAGCATTTTATTGTTGTGTTCAAAGCTTCTTATATCTATTTATCAAGTCAAGACAAGTTCAAGTCAACTTGATTTATTTGTTCTCTGCAGGGTCAACAACACAATGAACTCTGTGCAATGACAAAAAAATAAAAAATAAAATATATATGAAGCACTATTCACAGTATGATGGACGAGTGAAAAAAAGAAGTGCATAATGAAAAAACACAGTAGATTAAAAATAGCACAGTGCAGAAGAGTTGCACATTGGAAGTGCACTTGCTATAGTAAATGCTATTAGATAGTTTTATATTCTGCAATACATTATATTTCATGTAATATTAGGTTGCTTTGATGCATAAAGTTTCATAAAGAAATGAATAAATAAAGCTGTGTTTATTTCCCTCTAAATTGAAGGTGGTTTAACATATAAAGTAACACGAATAATAAAACTACAATCTAAAATATTGTTCAAATATTCAGTTTATCTAGGATTTCAAAGTGCTCACTGTCCAAACAGATACAAGTTTGACACTGTTGGATAATTATTACCTGTCTGACCAGATATTTGCTGTGCAGTGTGGGCTCGGTGGTCTCAGATACAACTTTCATGCAGAATAATTGACATAGCAGAATAATTTGGTGCTTAGCTCCAACATGGGCCAAATAAAAATCCAAGCCCTCCTAACCACTTGCTTTGGAGTGTAACTAAACTCCTTCCCCTGCTGCAGCCGGTGTACTGCTTTGTACTTGTTTGCTGGAGCTACTGTATAAATGCAACAGGGCTTAATTAGCAACAATGTGGACCTCCACCTTGTGTTGGTAAGATGCCTCTCGATACAAAGTGAGGAGATGAAGAAAACTGTTGTTGTTTTTTTTTGAGCAGGCAGATGTGAGTCATCACTGAACATTGACTGCAGTGTTTGCAGGTGGAAAGGCCTCAACAGAACAGCTGGAGGTGAGACATGGATGGTGCTCATACAGGTTATGGGGAGTTTATGGTCCGGGTCAAGAGAAGACCAAAATCTGGACGGACTTCACTGTAATTTCTGATTGACACTGTTGTGTATTACTGCACAGAATTATGGGTATTTCGTGTTGCACACAGAGTCCAGGTCTGGGAGAGGTGCTGGGTTTTATACCCCCCAAAGATAAAAATCCCCCCCCTCTGTCCTGAAACACTGTCCTAAAATCATCAGTGGGTGGGTCCGCGCCCCTCCCCGCTCCCCACCAATCACTGCAAAGCATAGTTGCCACATTCCAGTGGCTGGCAGAGGGCAGACTGATTGACAGGTTGGACCCCACAACTTCAGTATCACCACTGTGACTCTGTTTACATCAGCGGGGTAGCATTAGGTTCAGCTAGCTGGATGCAGGTGTTAGCATTTTTCTGAAGTTATGCAGATACTGAGTCACACTATAGTGAATATCTTGGAATACACACTATTGTAGAATAATATTCATTAGACATTATATTTACTGTATTCAGTGTCCATATGCAGCTGTATTTGTGCAGGAAGTGCCTTATCGTGTTTCACTCAAGCTCTTGTTGTTGCTAGGTTACAAAAATCATCCTGTAGCACTTCCGCAATGCTTCACTGTAAATGTCAAGTCTATTTTACTTCAGAATGGTTAACACAACATAGTGATGAACCGCATCCTGTTCTCGACATAAAAACTTTCATGTCAGCACAGACTGTATGGATGAAGCTAACGTGACATCACCTGTTCGTTTGTGGACTTTTGAAACCAGGAGTTTGGCTTGTTGGTTATTTGGAACCAGAAGTGACCATATGTGGATATGAAAGGAGGAGTGAGGAGGCGGGTCTGACCCTTGAACCTGAGGACACTGTGCAATGTGGATGAGACTTGGGTTCATCAGTAAATGAGCCTCAAAATCACCTGTAAATCATTGGACATCCGACCTGTCAATCAAACTAACCACACCCCTCACTCCTCCTCCTCTCTCAGTCTAATATCTCCTTAATGATAAATGATTTTCAGATGGACCAGATCACTGAGAAGAAGAGTTGACTTTATCTAATGACATCAGAACAACTTGTGGAACAAATATATTGACTGAATATTTCAGGATTGAAAATGAGGATTTTGAATTGAAGTCAGTTGGAGTTTTTTTAGAGCCAGCCTCTAGTGGCCAGAGGTGGTGTTGTACTTTTTTGCACTTTGGCTTCACTTTTGAGACCTGGTCTCTGGGTCCATTTCTATCTACAGTCTGGTTGTCAGGGACAGCCAGGATCTGTTTCCCCTCCATCATTGCTGACAGTGGAGCTCCCGCCTTCTTGACTTTGGTGACTGGTGACACGAGTGACTCTGACTGGGGATTTTCAATAAGTAGAACTCTTTTCACCTAAAAAAACGGCTTGAGCACAGCAACAAAAAAAAAGTCATGCTGAGGTTTTTGTCCCCAGGATGTTGAGCTGAGAGCTGGCAATGCTAAAAACAAAAGCTGGCAGCAGAAAAACAGCTGTTTGTACATCCTTAGAGTTGATGTTTTCTGTTCAGACATTGAACAATGACCTTTTGCTGTTTGAGCACTTGGGCATAAAAAACCTTCCACATTAACAATCAGCACAAAGATGAACAGCTGCTTTAAAGGGTGGTTTTTATTTCTGCATTTATAGTAAGAAACATCCAATCACTAAACACATAACCAGAAACTATTCCTGTAAATCCTCAAATAGTGTTTGGAGCCTTGATTTATCTAAACTGTACAAGGTAACAGGAATCAATTTGAGGCCAGCTTGTATTAGAGACATTAGGCTATTTCTCAAATCCTCTGTTTGATAAGTTTAATCAATCATATTTCAGTATGAAGCCTCATACTTTTACTCTTTTACTTTTACATACTCATACTCTTAATTAACCATTTCAAAATAAAAGCCCACAACTAGCTTTTCTTCCTTCATTTCTTAGCAGGACTTTTATTGTGAAATATTCACAGACATGCCAGATTTAATGTATTTACCCTGGTATCTGTTCATCTCGACCCTGCCTATTATTAGAAAACCAACTTGTAATTATTAACTAAGTTGTTTGTGTTTAGAGGAAATACAATACACTTTAAATAAATCTGATCACACACTGAAACTCATATAAATCGTGCATCTGTGCAGAGGGAGTAGCAGGCATCATGTGTGAGAGGACAGTGTGGATGGGTGAGGATGATACCGGGCGACCCATCCTTTAGCCCCACCTCCTGTAATTGCCAGTGTAAATCCATTTAGCCCGAGCCATGAGGTGAATTAAAACTAAGACTTAAAGCACATACCTGAAGCCTCTCTCTCTTGCCCACCTTCACTCTTTCCTTCCCTGACTCTCCTCTCGCCCAAGATGACTCAGTAAGCACAATCTTCCCAAAAATCTCATTAAGGCCCACCACAGCCACTGAGTGCTGTTGCATTATTCATGTGTTTTTCCCAAGCACTCTCAAAAAATGGGTGAATAATTCCATCTGATGTTTAAAATGCACAGCAAGAAATCAGCTAGGTTGCATCTAAGCATACCTTCGAACTAACAATACGGTGGCTGGAGTCGGAGGAGTTCATTCGGAGCTGGGAAGTGCTCCGTAAGTGCTGCAGGAAATCACATGAAATTTAAATAAACGATTAAATGTGGTTCTTAATATGTTAAAATATTAGGTTATATTCAAATTGCTTAAAGATCATCAGTTTCAGACCACATGTGACTCATCTGAGGAGTGATACATTTCAGTGGGACTCATTAGCTTACAAATATTAGCATTTTATTTATGCATGACATGCTAATTCACTGTATGTCCCCACACAGTCGTCCACTGCAGCCGGCCATTAGCAGAGCTGAGGACATCTGCATGAATGTTTTAGGAGACATTACAGGACATGTCTTCAGAAACATGGAGAACTTTCAAGCACAGTGGTAGTAGCTGGAGTTGTTTTCTTTTAAAGATAAAGTTGGAAATGGAGGAGAAAATTATGGAGATTATAAAATTATAAATTCAATAGGGCTCAGGTGGTAGAGCGGGTCGCCTATGAATTGTAAGATTGTGGGTTCGATCCCTGGTTCCTCCTGTCCACATGCCGAAGTGTCCTTGGGCAAGACTGAGCCCTACGTTGCTCTCAATGGTGGCTAACGCCTTGCATGGCAGCTCGGTAGCCATTGGTGTGTGACTGTGTGTGTGAATGGGTGAATGAGTTGCCTTGTAAAGCACTTTGGGACCTAGCTTAGGTCAAGAAAGTGCTATATATATGTACTCCATTTACCATTCACCATAAATGATCAAGAAAAAAGTTAGAAAGCACTCAGAGAGCACAAACCTCCACCGAGGCAGAACCCAGCTGGACTGATTCATTAAGCAAAACTCTGTTGCTGTGTTTGGTGAAGTTGAACATCAGCTTTAGAAAAAAAAAAGTTCTCTGAATGACCTCAAACTTATCTCTAGCTGATGATCACATTTCTGTGCTGCCACGTACAATAACCGTGTACGTAATCACATCCTCCTGATGAAGCAGATTGGCCTGATTTCCAAATGTAATGGGGATTTCTCAACTTCACCATTGATTATATATTATTTATTGTTGAACGTTAATGTTTGCCAAATACTTTGACATCCCATCCTCTAATCTGGTCTAAAATGTTACTATTTGGTTGTGTCCTAACTTATTGCTCACAATCACACACTGTTTGTGAAGAAAATTCACTTAGAGGACAGACAATTAAGATTTTGATGAGTAGCTATAAACAAACTGAAGAATGATCTTGATGTGGATTAGATATTATAAGTTTGATGAATAACAACACATCCACTGACAGCTGCACCTGCCAGTAGCTCGAGGTCTTTTATTCACACTGAATCCTAGTGACGCAGCCTTTCCTTGTTGTTTTTCATATTTACCACATGACTGAAGACCAGACAAGTAACGCCAAACCTCCTCAGACTGATTTGTTCCTCTGCATGTCAGGGGCTGTTGTAGGAGTAACTGAAGTTACAGTATCACTCCATGACTCCATTTTTACCTTCACATGAGACACATGCTGCAGGCGAGCCCCGAGGAAGGCGGGAGATTCCACAGCTGTTGCTGTTAAAATATGCAAATTGGTAAAATATGGCTCCAACTAAATATAACCCGTCATTAAAATTTTAGTGTTGCATTAAGCAGGAGCATAATGCAATAATGACCCTACCGAGCCACAACCTCGGCATGATTTAACCGACCTGCGAGTGCAGAGGAAGGGAGAGAAATATGTGAATAAAAGTGTGCATTCATGTCGAGCTGTGGTTTGTATTAATTCAGCTATACAAACTATAAAGCACATACACCAGTGCGTCTGAATACTGGAGGGAAACCAGAGTGTGGCTCTGGTTGGACTGGTCTAATTTGCATGTGGTCTGGAAACACACAATTTAATTCACTTTCACATAACATACATGTACCGCGCTGTCGCACGTTTCCACGGCGCCCTGCTCTAAAGTGCCATAAGGACGAGCGCCTCTCATCTCCATGTGCACTGAGGGGAGAGACTAACTCAGACTGGCAGATGGGTAGAGGGCATCCAGTAAACAGTCACACAGGTCAGGATGACATTAAAATGCCTTTCACTGGCCAGCTCAGTAAAGAGGGGGAGCCCTCACGCATGCACAGGCAGCGGTCACATAACACAGCACAGTACCTCCTGGCTTTAAAGCACACCCACACACAGCTGAAGACTTTCTCACATGTGCTTCTGGGGTGTGTATGATCATTTTTGGTTAGATTTTTATACTTCACTACATGAATTCAGTGTCTGTGCTTGAAAATAATACTTGCAAAGTTTATCGACAAGAGTTGTAAAAGTCACATGTATGAGTGTGTGACACGGGCAGAGCAGCGGCCCCGTCATCGCTCTGCTGGGGCTCGGTTGGCAGCGCTGACGATGCCCAGCATGCTGTCAGCAGCAACATTTGCCCCGACCTCAGACCAGTGAAACACAGCAGACCAGGACATCCTGCAGTCTGCTGAGCACGGATCAGCCAACTGGCCGTGACGCCGAGACACGGTTTGTCAGAGGGAGAACGAGACCCTCTCTCTCTCTCTCTGTGCACCACCGACATTCACAGCACACGGTGGAGGGACGGCTGTGCTGAGTTATTTTTGAAAGAACGATCCCGACACTGAGACCTGCTCCTGAGTCGAACCCCTGCTGCAAGTCTGCTTCACTCTGCTGTGAGGAGATACAGGTGGGACAGAGCTATATACTGACTGAAAACTATCCTGCTTCAAATTTAATGCTGGTTTCTGTTTCAATGGATAGAGGAACTTCACTTTTAACAGCCACTATTGATTTTTCCACCCTGGTTTTCCCCCAGCCTGTATTTAGGGGTCTGCCTATAATCAGATATTTATTTATTATTTATTTTTTATTATACCAAGTTTAGTTTGGGACCCCAGGAGGACTAGCAACCACTTTTTGGGAGCTAATGGGGATCTGAATATAGAATAAAAAATTTGAGTACCGTATTTTCCAGACTATAAGCCGCTACTTTTTTCCGACGCTGTATTGGCGGCACGAAGCTCGTTGGCTTTTTACAAGCTAGCAAGCTCCGTGCCAGGTGCGCTCAATAGTCCGGAAAATACGGTAAATATGTTTCGTCAGCACTGATGCAAATATGTCATCATTTTTTTTATTCGTCTTTGTCAAAATGATGCACCTACACTACCAACAATGTAACCCACCTCAGTCCACTCGTGGACAGCTCTGGGTATGGTAGTCATAGCTGATGTGTTGACATGCTAACACAATCAGAGATAAAAAAAAAAGTGTCCTGTTGAGGTTTGAAGCCTCAACTTTATGTAATTTCACACACAACTTTTTTCACACATGCAGTAGTACTCCCCAACTAGGGAAGTGAAATCCTCCTTGAAACTGCATTTATCGTATTTCCTCAAGTACAAAATGAATAAAAATTAAAAGCTGCTTCTCCAGACTGGAAATACAGATGCACATTTGAAGTCTCATAACAAGGCTGAAATATGAATTGAATATTTGAGGCTAGTTACCTTCTGCAGTTTAAGTAAACAGACTCCCTGACCACAGTTTGAGGATTTACAGGACATGTAATAGCACTGTCTTTAGAAACACAAGCAACTACGACATCACTGCTTCATGAAAGTGTGAAGTCAGTCAGGTCCCATACAGCAGTGTGATCTGATCAGTGACTAATAACAACATCAAGTCCTATTCTCCAGGAGAGGACACATGAGCAGTTTGAGTGTAGAGGCCGGTACTGGCCCCATGTAATCTAACTGTAACTAACTGTAAAGGAGCCACTTATTCTCACAGATTGAGAGTGTGTGTGTGTGTGTGTGTGTGTGTGTGTGTGTGTGTGTGTGTGTGTGTGTGTCTCCACCTGTTATGCGACCGTGTCCTGCTCACGCCAGACTGTCTGAATCACGCTCGGGCAAGAAGGCAGAACTAAGGCCCTTCTGCTTTCATTTATAATTCAGAGCAGCGCCACATACCATTTGTCTCCAGCAGAATTACAATTTCATATCTCCTGTTTCTGGGGAATTGCTTTTCGAGACAGGAGGGAGGGTAAAAAAAAAAGAGGGGTGCACACGTATGCAAGGTTTCAGGTGATCTTTTGTAAGAGCTCTCGAGGGAATAAAGGAGGATCATGTTAGGAAATTTATCTGGAAAAAATAAAGAGAGACTTCTTCAACAAAAGGCTTCTGAAGGTTTGTGTAGATTCATCAATGAGAAAAATCAATAAATCTTTTTCTTCTGTGTTCAAACAAGGACTGATGCCTCTATAACAAACACTAAATCTCTTTATGTACTGTTGTGAAGACATTGGACCTAATGCAGTGAAACTATACAACATTTTACAGCACGGTGCACTTCCTGGACGACACATTATCCACCACAAACCTTCAAAACATCTATTTATCATTAAAAACCAATACTGATACAAAGTCCATTCAAAATAGGGGTCCCCAACCTTTTTTTGCACCACGGACTGTTTTGATGTCGGCATTATTTTTACAGACCGGCCTTCAAGGTGTGGCAGATAAATACAGCAAAAATAAAATAACACAACTGGAATAAAACAAACAAACAAACAAACAAAAGTTTCCCCTTTGCGAAGAAGCTCTTAAAGACGTTTAGTTTCTTTTACTCATTTTCGCTAGTTTGCAGACTTATTTGTTTTGCTAACGTATCTGACCATGTGACCAAGACAAGTGTATTGATGTGTCAAGAAACATAGACGAAAGTTAAGTCGGAGACAATCCGGTCGTTTTTCAAAATAAAATGTCTTTCAGACTATAACGATCAATACAACGGAATTTATAAAACACTATAGGCCAAAAGTTTGGACACACCTTCTCATTCAATGTTTTTTCTTTATTTTAATGACTATTTACATTGTAGATTTTCACTGAAGGCATCAAAACTATGAATGAACACACGTGGAGTTATGTACTGAACTAAAAAAGGTGAAATAACTGAAAACATGTTTTATATTCTAGTTTCTTCAAAATAGCCACCGTTTGCTCTGATTACTACTTTGCAAACTCTTTGGATTATCTCGATGAACTTCAAGAGGTCATCACCTGAAATGGTTTCCACTTCACAGCTGTGACTTATCAAGGTTAATTAGTGGGATTTCTTGCTTTATCAATGGGGTTGGGACCATCAGTTGTGTTGTGCAGAAGTCAGGTTAAGCCCTATTGGACAACTGTTAAAATTCATATCATGGCAAGAACCAATCAGCAAACTAAAGAAAAACGAGTGGCCATCATTACTTTACTTTACTCTACAATGTAGATAGTCATGAAAATAAAGACAACGCATTGAATGAGAAGGTGCGTCCAAACTTTTGGCCTGTACTGTATGTAAACTA
>OOFC01048771.1:0-23520 GCA_900323345.1 Pseudochromis fuscus
AAATATTCATCCATTATAAGAACTAGAAAAGCACTCTGAGAGCGCAGACCTCCGCCAAGCACTGTTAAGGCCAATTCATACTTTCCGCGTCCGCATGTCCACGTTGGTGCACGAGGGTCCGCGTCACGTAAATGTCATCGAACACGTCAGGAAGTGCTCAACCAGACAGGCGTGGAGGCGTCTGCATGCAGCTCAAAAAATGTGATCGTGTCGCCTGGGCGTGAAGGGCACGAGCAACTGCGCATGTGTCAAAATCAATACAAGCAAGTGTACTGCGCTTGTGCTAGCATATCAAGATGGACGCCTTCGAGGAGAGACTTTGTGAGGAGAAGCCTTCAAAAAATTCCTGGATCCAGACGGTGATGCAGAGCACTTCCAAAATCGAATCCCTTGTTCGTCATCCCCATCTGGACAATCCCTGAAAATTTCATCCGAATCCATCCATAACTTTTTGAGTTATTTTGGAAACCAACAGACAAACAGACAGACAGACAAACGCCGGCAAATACATAACCTCCTTGGCGGAGGTAAATATAGATTTTCTTGGATTTCTTATTTTTCCTTGATCAATGCTCTGATTTTACCCAAAATCCCATCATTTGTTCCTTGGGTTATACTCTATCTCGCAAAAATGATTTCTTTTTTTTTTAAAGTAAAAAATTCAGTCTATTCAGCAGTTTTTCTGCAATGTTGCAAACAAAAATACTAATAAACAAAAATACTAATAAACAAACCAATGCAGGTGAAAACAGGACCTCCTTGGTGGAAGTAACACACACACAGGATTCACGATAGACTAAGAGACCAACAGCTCATATTTTAATAAATACATATGCATCCTATTCCTCGTAGAATTGACCAATTGTAGCTTATTCCTCACTGCTGGCTCCTCTGCTATCTTGCTGGTGTGGCCCTCCACACTGACCAGCTATGGTGAGCTCAAAGGGTCAGAACTTGAACCCAGAGGGAAAATGGAGATGAAATATAAATCCCATCAGTGGGCAGCACAAACAATGCTTTAAAGTAATCATTAAGAGTCGTCCTGGTGTGTCCTTGATGCTTTAACTTGTGTGGGAGTCTCTTTTAAGTCAGGTCCTTACTCTGTATGGTTCAAAAATACATGATCACACTGCTGTGTTTAGAGTAGCGTCCATGTTTTTCCAGGGTTTACACCCACTGTTATCATGGTAGTGCACCTGATGCAGACTGGGCTCAGCCAACAGCGGCTCATTTGCATTTAAAGCAACAGGCATTCAAACAGCAATACAGAGAGTGAACACCATCGTACGGTGGTTCATCCTTGTGTTTCAAAAAAGAGGGTAAATTTAAAAAAGTATTCAAATGTATCAAAATGTATGGAGATACTTCTTAAGCCAAGTGTTTCTGTCACCTATTCATGCCCCCAACCAGTGGTGTAGTCTAGTTTATTGTAGTGGGTATACTCTGATTTTTCCAATCCCAGCCTCGTACACCCCCATCCTGGAGCAACATCTGGCCCACAGCAGCCCTCCCAGAGCAGTAGCTGCTCTAAAACAGCCCCACATAAGAACCCCCACGCTCATTAATGCATAAAGTAAGCACCCACACATAATTGAGATCATGAAAGACTGGTTATATATTATCTAAATGTAAATAAAATTTTGTTTAAAAACGAGCTCTGGGGCTGATGGAGGTTGTAGCTCAGGCTCATAGCTCCAAAAACATCGGAGCACGTTTTTAACCAGGCTCTAACTTGAAAACAACTCATTTCCAAAGGCGAGGAGGTACCAGTGGAAAAGCGCCATATGGTCCAAAAGTGGCTGCTTCATAACACAGAAAATGAACGGGAAAGTGAAAGTTATGTCACAAAACCATGCTGATGCGTATCTTTGCGCATTTTTCAGTGGGAAATTCTGAACCTTTTCTCGTAGGTATACGGCATATACCTGCATATCACGTAGACTTTACCACTGATAACTTGCCTATCAGAGGGTTACAATTAAGGCAAGTCATGTCAGGCTATAGGTAAACTGATTACACTGTGTAATGACACTGTGGTAAATACACATGCACTGTCATGTATGCCAGTCTTACATTATTCTGCTGCTTTGAAGCCAAAGACAAGAACTAACTTTATGTTGTGTTGTTCAAAACTCTCTAGGATTACATGTGATCTAAAAACATCAGGATTATTACGATTCAAACGGAGAGCTGGCTTCAGGCTGGATTTTAGGAACAAAATGTTCCTGTAGTTGACATACACCACCTACAGTATCTGCCTAATAAGCAAAAGGGATAAGTTGCCATAAAATAATTAATCTAAAACCATAATAATACATTCACTTTTGACTGTTATATATTGCGTATTAATAATCTAAAACAAATGTCCAAATGCATTTGTGAATAGTGTATATTTGTTTGTATTTTTTTGTTATGAGTAAGACTGGGGTTTGACTGTTGGGAGGTTTCTATATTTTTGTTGGACAGTTTTCTGTCTCTTCAAATGAAAACACACTTTATGCTGGTTGGTTCACCTATTGTGATCATTGTAATCCAGATTACATTTTTTTAAACAATTAGGTCTTAATGGCAGTTTTAATCATTTATGACAGTAGTTCACACAGTTATTACACGGATGGAAAAAACTATATAAGTACCTGTGTCACATTCAGAGGGTGCATAGGAGAAGCCTATTAGTAAGTACATTGGCTTTAGGGGGGTGTGGGGTGGCACGTGTCATATCCCTCTCTGGATTGTTTTGATTCCTAGAAGCAAAGTAATACACATTTAATTAGAATAAAAACTAAAATCCTGAGTATGAGCCTGAGTATGTTGTGTTTAACATGAGAATGAACCATTTACAGTGATAACGTTCACCATTGTTGGGCAATACGTACCAGTCAGCAAATCTTTCCACAGCATACGGGTTTATATGTGTTGTCATGTGACCTCGACTCAGCCATCTTGTGGAAAACGAAGAGAGAGAGAGAGCCCAGAGAGAGCCACACAACTCGCATACAAACCTTGTGCTGTCAGAACAAGCAGAGGTAAGACAGCCAAAGTTTAATACACTAGCGAGGAAGAATCGTACATTTAAGTTAGGTGCCATGTCAGAGGGGCAAATTCCGCCGAGCTGGGGTGTGTGGGACTGTAGTTAAACCACCATGTTTACTTGGCCTTTCAGCACCGGGCTCCAGTGTCAGAGTGGGCCGGTCGGGGCTGTGTGAAGTGCAGACGGTTTGACAAGGAAATGTTGCTGTGGATACAGGCTGCTCGGGAGGCCGCGTGCAGCTAGTTAGCTAACCTGTTAGCGTGCTAGCCACAAGTGTTGTGGACAGGGATTAACTTATCCCAGCGCAGTGTTACAGTTGTTACGTAGCATAAATGACAAGAACTGGTTTGCTTTAATAAACTATATCAGTGTCGGCACATATCAATATTTTAACGTATTCCAAAATAGCTACGTTGGGATTAAACGTTGCTAGCTAGTTGGTCAGCCGCAGCTAGCCAACGCGCTAGAATAACCACCGTTGACTAAAATACTCTTTAACTACACTTTAACTACCGCTGTGCTATCACCTCTCAGCCTAACTGTAACTCTGTCGTTAACTTTTAACCGACCGGGTAATGTCAGCCAGTGAGGTTCAGCGTTAACTTGTATATTTGACTGGTTAGCTTGCTTCGTTAGCTAACGCAATGTTGGCAACCGGGGGTGGTGGTCTCTAGTTAACCTTTCCAAATATGACCATCACGTTTAGTAGTTACCATCGCAAACAAAGTTTGTAGTAGTAGTATCCAGTAACGTGAGTAATATTTGCTTGAGTGTAATCATACAGCATGATGGGATGGTTTGGCTAACGTTAATTAACTCTGTGCTCCCCGCTGTCCTGTTGGAGTTAAACTGGTGGACTCAGCGTTTTACACAAAGTAACATTTCAGGAAACCTTTAAAGAACTTAGAGAACTGTCATTGCTTCTGCTCCCTGTAGCTGCTTATTAAAAATGTAACGTTACATTTAGACTTTACCAAACTGATTTAGTAAAAAGTTATGTTAACTTGAACACACGTCGGGAACTCGGTGATCTTTTGCACGTTAATCATTTCGGGCAAGTTATGTAAACCAAGCCAGTCAAAGGTTTAGTTTGGCACTGGTAAAGGTGTGAAACGTGCAGTTGAGTTGCTATGAATGTGGCTAACTCCCCATGAGTTGCCATATTTATTACTTTAACAGGCAACTTACACGTGGCTTATCCAGGCTCCCATATGGTCAGAGTGGTGTTGTGAGTCTGCCGTCGCCTTTTGTGTGTCTGGTATTTGAGGAAGCCTTGCTACTAATAATAAATTCTTGCATTCAAACCTATGTGTAAGCGGTGACGTTCACATAAACAAACAAGTAGTCTCGATGGCATAACGTGATAATTTTGGGGGAGTTTATTCTCTGGAAGTTGTCAATTACAGGTGTCTGACATACCCTCCTTGCAGAGTGGGGGACTTCCTAAAATAGCTTTAGCAGATTGAAATTGTACACGGGTGGGGTGCTAGTGGGATGGGCTGTATATCCTGAGGCACTGGAATACACTAAAGACAGTGACAAAACCTCACACATTTTTTTCACAGTTGTGGTAAAGTGAGTTTTTTCTTTAAAGGGGATCAATAAAGTTTTGTTATTCTGTGTGTTTGAGATGACTGATTTCTAGTTCTCTTGATTTAAGCCTGTAGTAATCATATATACAGGTGCTGAATTTTCAAAAGCCTGAAATTACACCCAGGAGAGATGTAATTATGTTGTTTGTTCCCGTGACATAAAGTGATTGCATTAGCCCAGTCTAATTTCTCTAATCATAATGTGTACAAAAGCATTTTTGAAAAGGGATAAGTAATACAGCTGATGGTTGCATCACAGGTGTATGAACAAACACTAAATTTCAGACTTCTAATTATTAGTAAATGTTTCCTAACAGGTTATATAACATATTTAAGATGTTTCTTTTTTGTGCAAGATGATTAAAGATGTGTGGTGCTAATCATTTCCCCCCTGCCCTTTTGTATCTTTAGAACTTCAAGGAAGAATGGCCGAAACCCAGACACTTAACTTTGGACCAGAATGGTAATTGAACTGGCATGATTTAATGATAATTGCAAGGAAAATGATTTGTAGGTTGTGAAACTGGTTTTCTGTATTGGCTCGGAGCAGCTTTTCTATACTTGTTCCGGCACGTCAGCATTAGCGTTGATTCTCGCTTCTCTGTAGGTTCTGCTTTAACTCCTGGTTTGTCTCCCTTTAGGCTTCGTGCCCTGTCTGGAGGTGGTGGCAGCGGTGGTGGTGGAAGCAGCAACGCTGTTGCCTCTCCGCCCCTCTCACCTGCATTGCCAAAGTATAAACTTGCAGACTATCGCTACGGGAGAGAAGAAATGTTAGCACTTTATGTAAAGGATAACAAGGTGCGTAGAGCTGTACTGTCTGCATCTTAGCTGTCGATGCAGGTTTATAGTCATTGTGATTTGCATACAAATGAAGTTGCTGCCTCGATTAGATGTTCATCTTTCTTATTTGTTGTGTTATTACACAGTCTTTCAAAGACTTGTCTATTCTACCAACGAAACCTGTGATTGTTTGTTTCTCTCATCCAGATCCCTATAGACCTACACGATAAGGAGTTCCTGCCCATATTGCAAGAAGAGCCCTTGCCACCTCTGGCACTTGTGTCTTTCACAGAGGAGGAACAGGTATGAGTGTTTCTCATAATATCAGGTCACTGTGGACAGTTGTGTTCTTATTACCATTCCTTGGAATATAACCAAGTTACCAAATACAGAGCCGGTGCAAAGAAGAGAGCTTAAAACTGACTGTTTGTCACCCTGCTCCCCTCCCCTGTTTGTATTTGCAGAGAAATTTTTCCATGTCTGTAAACAGTGCGGCTGTACTTCGGCTGACAGGGCGAGGAGGTGGACCGATAGTAGGGGCACCAAGAGGCCGAAGTACCTCAAGGGGTAGAGGTAAGACTCAAACTAACATCAAACATAAATGCATCTTGTTTCCTCTTATCATTTCAAGGATATGTAGCTGCAGAGCAAGTTTAAAAGTTTACGCTGTGGAATCAATGTGGTGGATTTAATTTTTAAATCCACCATTTTTTCATCAACTTAGCTGCTCTGTTTGTGTGCTGTTTCAGAAAAGCCACAACAACTGCAGATAGTTGAAATGCCTTTGAAGAGCCCACCAGTTTGCCCACAGTTTCAGACAAGGGTTGTAATATTAGCACCCTGTAGGTGTTGTGCTTACTCAGCATACTTTAACCTCAGCTGCTTGAACTCATAAATGATGTGCCTTAAATGTGGAAAACCTTTCGACTGCTATTCGCACACAGATTCAAGATAGCATTATACATGCTGTATTTTATTATGCCTTGATAATACATACGTTATTAGTCTTCTTAGGTGTCAGTATGTAGTTACTGTGGGTCCATGTGGGTGTTTTTTTTTCTTCTGAGAAGAGAAGCTTTCTGTTTGTCATCCCATAGTCAACCCAGACTTTTCAGGGATGTTAATCGCTATAATAATTGATCCAAAAATCTGAAGTCTTACAGTTGATCTTTTAGTGTTCTGACTGTGAACAGGGCTCAAATTTATCCTGAAGCACCTCTCATGGTTTATATACCAACTTCTGTTTCCTTTAAATTCACCATAAGGATGATATCAGTCAGTCGTGTCATTCACAGAGCTTCTCTTGAACTACTAATTAGTATTTAGTCTAGGAGTTATGACACACATTGAGAGTTTTGTTATAAGTAGGAAGTAGTGATGGGTATATGATATGAGATGTTGACAGTAATGCACATTACTGTAATACATCAAGATGATTAAAAAAAATATTCAAGTCTGACAACTTTGTTATTCTATCAAGATAATGTTTATGAGTCCTGTAGAATACAGATTCAATTAAGAACCACAAGAGCTGGTTTATTGCCTTCTTGGTAAAAACAAACAAAAGAAAAGGAGAGAGTGCACTGTTGTGATTCAGCAGATATAGGAAATGAATGATGGCACTTCAGTTGTATCTAGGGTTGGGCATCATTTGAATTTGATTAATTACGATTCCTCGTTTTGATTCCGGTTCCTAACAATTCTTGTTTTTGATTCTTTTAAAAGGCAGGGTCAAACCTTTGAACTTGAACCTTTGAAAATGTTTCCTACATATTAACAAACATATAATGCCACTGTCACTCGAAGATGTAGGTTTGATTTTGACATTGGTGGGGACATATAACTAAATAAGATAAGAAAAAGAAAAATAAGATATTACTAAGGTATTAGATTTTTATTTATTTATTTAAAGATAAGCTATTGAAACCATCACGCCCAACACGGGGCTCAAACCCACAATCCTATGGTTTGAGAGTCATGCTCAACTTACTGCGCTAGTGGGACTGATGGTAAACTCCGCCATTATGCAGAATGTAACGAATTGTCACAAGCAAGAATATCACTGCTAAATCTTGTGGAAGCTGCTTGCATTTGGGTAAATTTGCATAAATAAATAAACAAAAGCCTGCGGTGCTCTGTAGCGGTTGGAGTAACACATGTCTGGTCAACTGCCAGGCTAACATTAGCATTAACATCAGATCGTTTGTCTATGAAAAAGTACACAGGCTAACATTAGCTGGATATTTTAGTTGACCCACTGTATTAGCAGCAGTATTTGTTTGTTACAATGCGCACACACACACTTCCTGCCACTTCTTCTTCAGTGATGTTCGACAGCTGTTGCTTCCAGTAGGCGGACTGAGCATTGAAACTAGAAACCGAAATTTAAAAATTTGATCAATTGCAGGAGAATTGGAGTTTGAGTCCAGGTTCCCATCAATGGTTGATTCCCAACCCTCGTTATATCTATATGTGAGTTTCATAAAGAATATTTATGCCAGTTTATTCTCATAGCCACCGGTTCTGAGGATTTGTGATTATATGTTAGGGAAAATTTCCACTTCTAGCTTTCCGATGGTTGAATAACATTTGTTCCTTTTGATCACATTATTAACCGTCCAACCCAAAGGCAGGTCACACACGGTCATCAATAACTGATTCTTTTAGGTTACATTAAGTCATGTGCACTTGTGATTGTTTTCAGGTCGGGGAAGAGGAGATGGAGGGTTTTACCAAAGAAGTTTTGATGATGTGGAAGGTTTTGGTCGGGGAGGGAGGGAGATGCATCGCTCCCAAAGCTGGGAAGAAAGGTATTAAACTATCCATTTGTGCTGTGAAGGTTTGTGGTAATATATGAACTTGTTTTTACCATACATTGATTGTTAATTTGAGCTTTTGCTGGACACAGTTTTTTTTTTTAGTCAAGACTTCACTTAAAGCTTGTTTTTTCTCACCAGGGGAGATAGAAGGTTTGAAAAGCCAGGTCGAAAAGACCCAGGTTGGTGTCACATTTTGTTTTTCAGATAATCAATACATAGCATGTTTTTGGTGAATGTGCTGGCTTATCTACTTGTTGTTATCTGTAAACTAACAGATGCTGCTCCAGGACATTTTCAGATCAATCACAGTAAGTGTGCCTTGTACAAGTTTTATAAGACAGGAAGTTCAGACTACTTCACAAGATGTGAATGAAGCAAAGTATATTTTTATGTATTTTGTTTGTGTTTGTTGATATAAATTATAATTTCACTGTTATCCCATTGGCTTCACCTTCACCTGCTTGCTTGCCTACTTCTTTTGCAGTCCGAGGCAACTATGAGGACGGTGGGACAGGACTACCGAGGAAGCATGACTTCACACGTTCAGAGAGTGAGAACTGGCGTACTTCCCGTGATGATCAGAACGGTGAGGATGATGAGGGGGGCTGGCGCCTGGCAGGTTCTCGACGGGACAGTGACCGGTGGTGCCCCCCGAGCCCAGGTGGGCACTGTGCTGACCTCATTTTCATAACATTTGTCTTTGATGAATCATCTCAGATAAATGTATTTGTGGTGTACTGCCATATTTTTCATAGTCTGTTTAAGTAAACTCCTGAGGGACTAACAGTTTTCTGTACATCTTAATGAAGTAAATTATTTGATTAATGGTTCTGCAATTCTAAATATTCTGTCTTTTTTTTTTTTCCCAGATGGGCCTCGGTCAGCAGGGTGGCGGGAACACCCAGACCAACGTCGCCGTTTTCCCTTTGATGCCAGAGAAGACGAGCGTGGTTACAGGAGGCCTCGGTCAGGCAGTGGCAGTCTGGAGGACGAGAGAGACAGCCTGCCAGAGTGGTGTCTGGAAGATGCAGACGAGGAGGCGGGCACCTTCGACTCGTCAGGAGCCTTTCTCTCACTCAAGGTAATGGATTTTGCATGAAGACCGATACATGAATAAATGGCAGCTTCTCTGTAAATAATGTGGTCACAAATCTTTTCATGACTGGCCAGTTACCAATGATTGGAAGTGTTATAGAGCAATTCCATTGCCATGTTTTCTGTAATTGTGTTTATTCCTGTGTAATTAGAAAGCTTCTAAGGAGCCTATCCTGGAAGAGGCGGAGCTTGACTTCAAACCCTTGGAAGAGTGTGAGGAGGGCCTGGAGGAGGAGGAAGACAGCCAACTCAAGGAGACCAAAGAGACCGAAACAGAGGCCAAAAGAGAAGCTGAACGAAAAGGTCAGTCCCTTTTTTTTTTTTGGATGTTGCTCGACAGGCCAGTATTTTTCAGCAATGAAAAGTTTTGCTGTGGGCACAAAAAAACACAATGATAAAGATCACTTTGCTAATTCTTGCTGCTTAGTCCACAAAGTGTTATTATACCGTAATTTACTGGGGGCAGTTTGAAACCATGTGACGTGAGAAAGGGAAAATTCGGTCTTCTCATTGTCTGTTACTGCAGTGAAAACCACTGCTTACTGAAACTGAAATAAAGTACTTCTCTTTAATCAAAAAACTTTATTATATGACTACACTGTTCATTTCAGAGCTGGGCAGAGCGTCAGAGGAGGCTCCACCTGTTGCTCCACCTGTGGCTTCAACAGCGTCAGAGTCCCAGCCTTCTGTGAAGTCTTTATCTCCGAACCAGCCCAGCAGAACAGAAGAGACCGAGAGGTTGGCTGAACGGCAGCCGACGCTGGAGCTTCCCCCAGAGCCCTGCAAAGTCCCCCTGCATGTCCCCATGTCAAACAGCATGTTGGAGTCCCTTCCCATGACCCACATTTCTACCACTCTTGCAGGTGGGACTTTGGGCTTCAGTTTCATTGTAAATACGACTCAATTATCCAGATGGTTGCTGCAACACTAACATCTGCTTTTTTCTCTTACTCCTCCATGAAGAAGTATCTGCTCCATCGCCCACCGTCCAGCTACCACAGCAAAAGCCAATAGAAGTTTCTGTGGCGATGAACAATCCTTTACCTTTCCCTTCAAGTATAATGGCACCTATTGGCAGGCCCACCACTGTGCCACATGACACTGATGAAGATGAGGGACTAAAACACTTTGAACAAGTAAGTTTGTTGGATTTCAACATTAAAATATGTCAGCTGTCCATTTGCTGTAGGGTTATATTGATTTGCATGAATGTAATATTTTATATTAATTCTCTCAGGAGGCAGAAAAGATGGTAGCGTACCTACAGGACAGTGGGGTGGATGATGACAGACTTGTTACAAAGACTTCAGAGAAGCCCAAGCCTGCAGGCCTGCCTCTCACCCACGAAGCTGCTCTCAAGTGGTTTTACAAAGACCCCCAGGGGGAGATACAGGGTGAGGCTGGATGAGATGTTGTGCTCAAAATGTGACTTTAATGGTTTACTCTTTGTCTTCTGCTCCAGTGTGGACTCCTGAATGTTCTCCTCTGGTTCTCCTTCAGGTCCATTCAGTAACCAGGAGATGACGGAGTGGTTTCAGGCTGGTTACTTCACAATGTCTCTGTTAGTCAAAAGAGGGTGTGATGAAGTATTTCAACCCCTGGGTGAGATCATGAAGATTTGGGGAAGGGTACCGTTCGCGCCAGGCCCTGCACCTCCACCGTTACAGGTACAGACCCTGTACAATATAGTCCCAAAGACTTCTTATATCAGTGGTTCACTTTTTAAATATGCACTAGTACCAGTACCGGCCAATCACCTGTAGGTGGTGTAATAGTCCACTATTTCACAGCAAACTGTTAGAGAGGAGGCTTTCAAAGATGTATATAGATGCTCTGTTTTGAAGTATTATTTTTATGTAATGTCACAAGTCCTGATAACACATTTTATACGGGGACTTTTGAGATCCTGTTTCCCTCTGACTTGGTACAGTTCCAATGTCTATTTGTTTGATTCAGTCTCACTCTGTCTGCTTCTGTTTCGCAGGGGGATGGTGATCAAGAGAGGTTGAAGAGGCAGCAGGAGCTCACTGCTCTCAACCTTTACCAGTTACAGCAGCTCCAATACCAATACCTCCTCAGGTATGCTCACATCTGTTTATGAAGTGACACCAGACACCAGAGGTTTACACAGCTCCCTCTGGTGATACGAGTCTATACAACTTACTTTACTCAGTATTACCTGCAAAGAGACGTGTGTGTCTAAACTTTATGGGTATCATTTTTAAGTAGCAACATGATTTACCAGCTAAAATGATCATCCCCACTCAAAGTTTGACACTGAAATGCTGATAGAATTTATTTATTTATTTTTGCTGATAGAATTTAAATGTCTGCTGTTAAGTGTGAAAAAAAAATCTCATAAAAATCCCTTTGCCTCCGTCTGATTTTTCTTATGCATCTGTCTTCCTCCCTTCAGGCAGCAGTATGCTCAGGCCCTGGCCCAGCAGAAAGCTGCAGCTCTCAGCTCGGCTCCTGTTCAACAGCAGCAGCAGCATCAACAGCAGATCAACCTGCTTCTACAGCAATACCAGGCTCTTAAGTTAAGGTCCTTAACTCCCACATTATTGCACAACCATGTCACTTTACCTGTAGATCTGCATTTAGTGTTTCAGTGTATAGATCTTGTAGTGACAGTCACAGAGCATTGCAGTTATTAATGTGATTATTTTCTGTTTCTGTAGAGCGTCTGAGAGCCTCCTACCTCCTGTTACCCGATCCCTGTCTGTACCAGACTCTGGTTCTGTGTGGGAAATGCAGAACCCGTCCTCTCAGGCTTCCTGCACACCAAACCTCCAACAAGCTGCTCCTAGCAGTGCGTTTGCAACTTTTATTACCTGGAGTGTTGTGTGTTTGTTATTAAGGACGTCTGTATTGTGTTACAGCAGTTGTAATACATGATGCTCTATGGTTTTCAGCAGCGTGGGATGGCAGCAGCGTATGGGATTTACCTATAGACTCCATGGCACAGGCTCCAACTATTGAGCAGATGCAACAGTTCGAGAAGTCAAAGTCTGCAAAGGTAAACATTTCTCCATCTTGTGCTTAAAGTGTGAAACCCCTGATGGGTCAATAGTGTTGCAAGATGAAATTGATTATAATTTATTTAATTCAACTAAAACTGATGACTCCTTCAGTTATGAAGATATCCCATTTTTCTGTTGATAGCAGCATAAGTGTTTTGTTGTTCAACAGCTGGAGCTGGAGAGGCGTGAGGCAGAAATGAGAGCTAAACGCGAGGAAGAAGAGAGGAAGAGATTGGAGGAGGCGCTGAGGGCTCGACAGGAGGAGGAGCGAAAACGATTGGAGGAAGAGGAGCTGGCGCGGCAAAAACAGGTCAACTGTTCTATCAATAACAAATTGAAGCACTTTAGGCTTATTTCACAAAGAGTGTTTTTACTTTGATGGCACTGATTGACCTACTGTTGTAAATCTGTAGGAGGAAGCACTAAGACGGCAAAGGGAGCAAGAAGAGGCACAGCGCAGGCAAAAGGAGGAAGAGGAGCGACTGGCACAGGAAGAAGCTCTCCGAAGGTTAGAGGAGAGGCGGAGGGAGGAGGAAGAGAGGAAGAAACGGGAGGAGTTCCTTCGGAAACAGGTAAGCTAACAAAGAAAACATGTCGTATATTTAATTTTTGTTAATGTTTCACTACATGCAGTGTTTCCTACTTCATCAGGAAGAGGAGCGCAGGAAGCAGGAAGAGCTGGAGGCACTGAGGAGGCGTGAGGAGGAGAAGCGAGCAGAGGAAGAGGCGGCAGCTGCTGCAGCGGCAGCCGCCCTCGCTCAGCAACAGGAGGAGCAGAAAAGGAGAGAGCAGGAGGCCCAAAGACAGCAGGAGTTGCAGAGACAGAGACAACAGCAACAAGAAGCCCTCAGGAGACTGCAGCAACAACAGCAGCAGCAGCTTGCACAAATGAAGGTGAGGGCACAAGAAGATTAGTCAGCAAAAATACAGAGCAGCGAATGTGGACCTAAAGTTGACGCAGCATGTCCTCCTGCTCTGCAGCTTCCATCCTCTTCAAAGTGGGGACAGCAGTCGGCCAGCACTGTAAGCCAGAGTCAGAACGCCCTCTCATTGGCTGAAATCCAGAAAGTAGAAGAGGAAAGAGAACGACAGGCACGGGAGGAGGTAAAGTCTTGTTTTGTTAATCCATCACCAGCAACGTACCTCCCCTCAGTTATAAGTATATATCTTTATAAGTAATCCTTATGAATATTTCTCATTATGGAAACGAATGCCCTTTCTATGCATGTTGATCCCCCCACAGCAGCGACGTCAGCAACAAGAACTCCTAAAGCTCCAGCAGCAGCAGGCCCTGCAGCAGGCTCAGCAGTCCCACTCCAAGCTGTCCGGGTGGGGTAGTGTGGCCAAACAACCCGTTGTTACCAAGTCTCTGCTGGAGATTCAGAGGGAGGAAGCCCAACAGATGAAACAACGGAAGGAGCAGCAGCAGCAGCAGCATCCCATCGCCACCCAGCAGAGCCGCATTCAAAACAGAACTGTACGTCACACACATGATAAATGTTACTTCTCATTGGTTGTAAGATAAAAGGTACTTTTTTAGTACACTGTATATCCAAAATATCACCGAATTGGTTTAAAGTTCACTTTGATTCAACTTCTTAAATTCCTATTACTTCATGTAAACTGTAGCAGAAAAACAAATTAGATTTGATGCGATCAGCAGATTAATTAATTCATCAATCGTACAATTTCTAAGCAGCTTTTTTGAGGATCAGTCGATTCAGTGATTCTTTAAAACCAGTTTGGTTCTTGTATTTCATCTTTCAGAACTTACTGCTTTTTCTCTGATTATGTAGTCATATAATGAATATCTTCAGGGTGTGAACTGCGAGGTATTATAGGACAAACAAGCTGTTAGTCATGAAAGTAATATGCAGATTATTCAGCAATAAAAATATTTGTCACTCTCACCCTTTGAGGCTTGTTAATGACAGTGTCTCACTCTCTCCACAGACATCTCTGAGTAACTCGGTGTGGGGGTCTGTTAACACCGGCACCTGCACTAACTGGGGCTCGGACTCCAGCAGCATCTGGGGCGACACCCACAACTCAAACATGGGCTTCTGGGATGAGGCTGTGAAGGAGGCCGCACAGCAACCTCAACACACCAGGAAAGCCAACTCGCAGAAGAACAACAAAGGCAACGCCAACCTCAGGTATGTATTTAGAATACCACGAATAGAAATACGTCTTAGTCAGAGTCTCTGGTGAAAGGCATGACTTACAATATGAAGGATATGAGTAATACACAGATCTTAATGGGTTCCTTTGTCTTCTTGCTTCACTGATTCGTGCACATGAAGTAACTCTTTGAGTGGGCGAGCCAATAAGAAAGTAGAAGAGGAGGAGAAGCTGCTAAAGTTATTCCAAGGGGTCAATAAGAGCCAGCAGGACACCTTCATGCAGTGGTGTGAGCAAACCCTGCACACCCTCAACACAGCCAACAATCTGGATGGTAAGTTTTTTAAAAGTCACTCAACCCACAACTATCGACAAACTTTCTGGAAGCTGAACTCACAAATATTCTTTTTGTCTCCGTTGCCAGTTCCTACATTTGCATCCTTCCTGAAAGAGGTGGACTCTCCATACGAGGTGCATGATTACGTCAGGGCCTACCTGGGGGACACTCCCGAGGCCAAGGACTTTGCCAAGCAGTTCCTAGAACGTCGTGCCAAACAGAACGCTAACCAACAGAAACAGGCACCGCAGAACCAACAGCAGGCCCTCAAGCAGCAGCAGCAGCAGCAGGTGAGCGAGACTGAACTGTTCCAGTTATTTAAAGACTCAGCGTACGAGGACCAAATGTTCCACAACTCCTGCAATCAGAGCAAAATAAGAGACATCTGTCCACGTCGCTCCCTATAAATAATTTTCTTTCCGGGGCTTCTCTGCCTGGCGAGTTAAGACCAATCAGCCGCTATCGTCATTCTCCATGGGCGCAAGTGTTGTTTACATTTCTGTGAATATCTTTTGCGTCACCGCTTTGGATCAGCACCAGAAGATGCCACTGCACTGCTAATTACTTCCTGGCTAATGTGATCATCTGGTATGTAAGACCTCGGAGTCATGTGATTTTTAGATCTAAACAGATCAGCCAACACATATTTCAGTCCCGCTTTTTGATCCATGAACATTATATCAATAGATTTTTCTCTCTAGAGATGAGTGATTGAATTGATGTCAATTGGAGTTTTTTAGAGCCAGCATCTACTGGCCTTTGGGAGTATTGCACTTTTTTTGCACACTGCATTGGTCTCATTTTGGAGACCCAGCTGCTTCGTCCATTTCTATGCACAGTTTGTGGACAAGTACCGTATTTTCCGGACTATTGAGTGCACCTGTCTATAAGCCGCTATTGAATTTATTGAACAGTTTCATGTGGTCCACTCTGACCGGGTCTGATGTGACGACGCTAAATGTATCGGCGGCACGGAGCTTGCTAGCTTGTAAAAAGCCAGCGAGCTTCATGCCGATACATGAGCCACACCGGTGTTTAAGTTCAAAGCATCGGAAAAAAGTAGCGGCTTATAGTCCGGAAAATACGGTAGTAATATTCTGAGTTTGCTGCTGTAGGAAGACTTGAATGTAACAGCTTTGTCTCTAACAGTTGAATTGTTATTTTAATTTCCTATTTCTGTCTTCCCAAGGATTCTGTATGGGGTGGAACAGGATCTTCGTCGCTCTACCAGTCCAACCACACGAGTGGCCCGCAGCAGCGCTTTGAGACCGTCACCTCAGGGAAGAAGAAAAAGAAGCAGAAGATGGTCCGAGCCGACCCCAGCCTTCTAGGTGAGAGCAAACATCCGTCTGCCAAATCTGCTTTTTTAAATATCTGGTACTAAATCGATCTTTCTTGTTTATTCAACATTCAGGTTTTTCTGTGAATGCGTCATCTGAGAGATTGAATATGGGAGAGATTGAGACTTTGGAGGACTTTTAAGGGAGTGCAGCCAAGCAACCCCCCCTACTGACTGTATCCAGTTTGAACAGCAGCTGTTTTACCTGAAACCCCTGCCCTCCCCTCCCCTCCACCCCTGACTGCTTCCACGACTTTCACCTTTTTATTTTTCAGTTTCCCATTGATCAGGCGTACTCTGGTAACTTTTCATAAATTCCAAAATTGAGAACCAACCATGATCCTCTGAGGCAGGGTGTGGTTTTCCAGTTGCACACGGACCTGTAATCTGACTAAAAACCCTTGAGAGAAATACGCTGGAGCAAACTGGTGAGTATAACACCCAAACCAGCTGGAGAAAGTCTGCAGAGGTGTTGATGTCTCTCTCTGGCATCAGCTGCTTGATCCAAAATCAAACTCACGGCAACAACATGTTGTACAAACTCACGGCAACAACAGATTTCAAATTCGGCCTCTATTGTATATGATTTTTTTTTTTTTTTTTTAAGTGTGGATATATGGGTGGGGTAGTATGGGAAAGGTTAGAGTTTATATCCATTGTTTTGTTTTTATTTATTGAAAGTTTCCCCCTCCACTTTAATCCCCTCTTCTCCCCTCCCTCCTCCCTCTTTTCGGCTGGGTGTTCATGGATAATGATGGCGAAGTAGAGCCCAAGGATTCATGCCCACTTATGTCCTGTTTTAAGGACATCCTCAAAAGTTCCAAGTAGTTATCTATTTCTTGTAAAATACTAGGCTGTTTAAAGAATAAACTTTCAATTCTGCATCTGTATTATAATATATGAAAAATGATCTGCTGGAGTCATACTTTTTTATTGCAGTATGAAATAATAAAACAGTCTGATGTGTGGGCTGTTCACACCTGAGTCTGAACCATTCAGGAAAGCCACTAATGTGTAAAATTCATTGGATCCACATTCATTCACTCGGTCACACTGCGGTAAATCATATTTTACGGAGATCCTGTTGGGAGCTGGAAACACTTGAATGGAAATGAATCAGTTCCAGGTGTCGGAGAGGACGTGAATCCAGACATATCAGGATTCATGAACCTTAAATCCCTCTAATTGTAAGAATTAGGATTTATTTCACAATGCATAATATTCCCACTAATCTGCTCCACTTATTGTCCAGTTATTTCTCTGTGTACGCTGCACTGTACACAATACACACAGCAGATTGGTGATTAAATGAATTCATCCTCAGTGTAATCTCAAAATGACAGCTGACAACTTTTCAAGAAGTTAAGGTTCATCCTCTCACCGCTCGGTCGTCGTGTGTATCTAAGGTTCACTCAGTCGCTAGTTTAAGAAAACAAAGGAAATGAAACCCACCGATTCCCTCTGACGAAAACCAAGAAGAGATTGCTAAGCACACACTCCAACTGTTACCTACTGTACGTGAAACCTCTGAGAGGCTTTCACTGCTTGTTTTGTGAAGACTCCTAGAAGTGATGTGAAGGTGCAGACGAGCTTTATTTAACCTTTAAATGGTCAAAACGAATTAATTCAATACTGTTTACTGGGATAAAATGACTTATTTTTATTTGCCATCTCCCAGGATATTTTTTTGCCATTTAGGGGAAATAAAAATAACATTTTCTCTGTTTTATGTAGTTTTCATGTCACTTCATAAACAGTAATTAACTTCAATCTTAAAAGAAGAAAACATTATTTTTGACACTTTGATCAATATTGGAGAAGAAAAAGATTATTTTCTAAAACAAAATCCTCCCAATATATAAAAAATAACTCTTCATACATGGCTTTGTTCAAATGTTATTTTAGATTTTAACAAATTTAGTATTTTTTTTTTAATGTTGGTGTGAAGTCACATGGTCTCTCCTCAATATTGATTGATTCCATGCTACTTTATGCTTCTTCTAGTAAACAAATGTGGTAGTTTGTACTCCACTGCTTTTACTACTAATTATTCAGCAGTTAAAGTTACTGCATTCAGGTCAGTTTGGAACATTTAACTCAGATGATCAGGTTTTCTGTGGTTCAGCAGGAGCTTTGTCAAGTCCAGTAAAATAACCCTGATCTCGTCTCACAGGTCTGGTTCCAGATTTTCTCTGATAGTACGTTCTGACCAGGAAAGTTGTGGCTCTAGAACCGGTTCTGGTCTGAAACGAGGACACTGTAGGAAAACCAAACACGATGGTCGATCATAGGGTCTACCTGCACGATTTAGTGTTTCATTTCATATATTCAACTAATTTATTACTTGCAGATACTGTGCAGATGAGTACTTGCAAGAAGACTAGAGTAAATGTTTTTTACACAGATGACTTTTGCCATTGTTTTACCTTCTAAGAGGGACACGCCCACTGCTGATGTCGCAGATCATACTTCAGGACTGTATACTGTGAAAGGACAACGCTGACAGGACATCACCTGTGGGTTTGTGGATACCAAGAGTTTGGTATTTGAAGGTGGAGTCAGAAGTGGCCATATTTGGATATGAATGATGGAATGAGGTCGGTCCCTTGAACCTGTTACTACTAGAGTTCAGGTTTGGGTTCATTGGAGACAGAGTCAGTTGAACTCCCCACTGCTCTAAATCTTCCTCTTTTAGAAACTCAATATCTACTTGGGTTTTTTGGGTTTTTTTTTTCAGATGGACCATCAATAAGATGAGTTGACTTTAGCTAATGACACCTTGTAAGATGTCATTAGTCACTTGGAGCCAGAGTTTTTTGGAGTCTGCCTCTAGTGGTCGTTGGGAGCATTGCAATTTTTAGCACTTCCACATTGGCCTCATTTTTGAGTCTTTGTCCACATACAGTTTATATTCAGGATGCACAGTTTGGTGGAAACAACATTTTTTAAGGGATCTGTTTTCTTGTTTTCTTCTCCTTGATGAAAACACACAAACAGCTTGAAAGAATTTGAGGTTGACAAACTGGCTCCCTGTTGATGTAAAAATGCAGGGAATCACTACACATGCATCATATTTGTGCAGCGATTTAATTTGTCCTGGTGTTGAGCTGGATCACATCAAGTCACCATCAGATCTGAATAATGTACATTTAAACATTGCGGACATCTTATTTTGCTGAGAAACAATCAGAAGATGAAGATAAGTGAGGATGAAAACGCAGTGGTGTAAGTTGTTGTAAGTCGACAGAAGCAGAAACTCTGAAACTGACACATTTCTGGGAAATGAGTTTGTAGTAACGGCTACGACAGCCTCTGTGTCATCTGTAAATGATGTCAGTGACTCAGATACTTTCTATTGACAACTCAGAACAAAACACAACAACATCCCTACAACAAATCAACTGTGAATGAATTGAATAAATCACAACAACAAAGTTAGAAGCTGCATTTTCTGGAGGTCGATCCATTTTAGATTTTAGTTTTTTGAGTCCCCCAACTTTTTGAAAGTGCAGTATTGAATTGCTGTGATTTATGATCTTTACATTTTGCTTTAGAGTGAGTTTTCATTATTTCTTCCATCACTGACATCCTGGTGTTTGCAGTCAGATTTTTCCTCTCCGAGTCCTGCAGAGACCTCTGTGATGTGACCTGTCCACCGAATGTTTACCCCTCACACCCAGCTCTGTGGCCGGAGGACTGTTGGAATGGGTGGGCCCGGCGATGATGTGTTCACAAAGTCCACACTGTCCAGACAGTCCTGTGCACACCTAGTCCCCGCCCCCTTCTCCCAGCCCTCAGCTGAGCCTACCTTTCCCCCTGTCCTCTTCTTCCCCTGCTCCCCTCCTGGGGTCAGTCACTCGTTTGAACTCACTGCTCGAGGAGTTTTGGAGACGCTCATCCTTCGCAGCCGCCATGGTTCACAGCAGCAGTATCTGCAGAGTTGTCCTGCTGGTGCTCTTTAGCCTCCTGGTTGCCTTCGTACACACAGGTAAACCTCCAACAGAGTGTGGTTGGTTGATTTTATGTAGACGGGTGAAAAGTAGGCAGCTTTGGCTGAAACTAGTCCAGGGAGGTAATCCAAGGAGACGAAGCAGAAGGATTTATGGAAAGTATGTCTGTCACTGTTGAAATGTGAAGTGTGAAAATCTTTTTTTTTTAACAAATAAGGATGCAGCATGCTTCTGGATAAGGTCACAAACTTCTCCTTTGCAGATCTTTTCATTTCACTGCCTTGTTTTTTAAGTCTGAGAAACATTAATGAGCTTTTTCACATATTGAAATGAATGTGTCTGCTGTAGGTATCAAGTCAAAGGTGTGTTGTCATCTTAGACTTTTTTCCACACACTCAGGCAGACAGTGTGTGTGTGTGTGTGTCAGCCTGATGTAAATGATGCAGTTGTTGAAGCTGTGAAAGCTGCTCTTTGACAAACAGGATGACTCAGTTGCTTTCATGATACCTGATGTTCATATGAAAAAAAGAAAAAACACCTCACTGAGCTGAAGCAGTTCAGTTTGGTCCCGGTTTCAGCTGCTGCAGAGTTTATCTCGTGTATTTGAAGCAGATAAAGTGACGTCCACCTTGATGTACAAAGTCTTTGCACTTCAGATTTGTCAGATTAGTACATCACAGCACTCTGCTTTTACTTTCACTTCTGTCGGTTTTCTCTCTGTGATGTCTCTCAGATCCACCTGAGAAAATCTCTGGACACAGCAGAGCAGCTCAGAGGTCAGGGTAGAGGTCAGGGGGGCAGTGGGATGACAAGAAGGACGGCAGTGTCCTCCCTGTCCTGTGGGGAAGAAGAGAAAAAAGGTGTTGACCTAAACCACATGTCAGGGTTTCTGATACTGTGCAGTTATGACTTGTCTGCACTGCTATAAAAACGCTGCAATTTTTAGGTTGAAATATATATTTTAGGCTAAACTTCAGTTGGATCATGTGACTAAACAGGTTTCCAGCAGCTGAGGAGCCAAGATATTGTAAAATAAGTGAAAATTACCAAGTCAAAAAAATACAGAAAAGTTTTATAATTAAGATCCAGTTTGAAACTTTGATTTTGTACAAGATATTCTATGTTGTGAGCTTTAATAAATGATATTTACATGTGTAACACACATTTATATTTACAGTTTTTTCTTGTGAAGATGTTTTATAATTGTGCAAATATAAGAAAAAAGTGAAGTAGCAGAAAAATTATATAAAATGTAAAATTACAGAAGCAATAGTACATTTTATGGTTAAATATAACTAACAAATGTTAGAAATATATTCACAGTGTTAAACACCTTTGTGAAAAACTGATGAATTTGTAAATATATTTTAATGTGAAATAGTTTTTCTTTTTCAAAAATTTAAATTTTATAATTCTTTCATAATCTTTTTATCTTTACAACAGACATGTGACTTTTTACAGTCTATTTTTCCAGTTTTTTTTCTCCCAGTGTGTAGTATGTGGTATTTTCAAGGAGTGCCACAAGTCTTGACCACAACACGATGGCGGTGACTGGTCCATCGTGACACGCAGCCTCATTGGTTGACTCAGTGAGGAAAACAAATCGTGATGAGTCAAATAAGAAGTTTAAGTGTGATAATTACTCACACTCTCCTTGGTGATCTGATCGTGTGCGAGGGACTCACGGCCTCGATAAACAAAAGAGTTCATCTGCTTGTGTTGTAGATGACTCTCTTGTTTCAAAGTAAAATCCCAAACACACCAATATTTTACTCTGGAGACTGTGGCCGCCACCTTTGATAGTTAGAGGGTGAAGCGAGGGCATGAAGCAGCAGCAGCAGCAGCGATGTCATGTTTGGGCAGCATCAGTGGCGGTTTCGATGCTCTGCCAGGTTGCTTTTCACACACACTCGTCTGCGTGCTTTGTCATCTGTCTGGCTGGTGTGAAATCCTGACCGAGGAGGCCTGAGGTACCAACAAATGGCCTTCTGTGTTTTTAGTGTCTGCAGCGAGTCTTCCCTACAGTCTGCAAGGCTTTAATGAGTCTGCAGTAGTGTGGTGTCAAAGGTTCTTGATTGACTTATTCAGTATTTTAAAAACTGTGACCTGCCACCAACCAGAGGTGCAGTAAATGATATATCCACATGGAGGAAACAGCCAAACATGATTCAAATTTGGTGTGATAATGATTTTTACCAGACCTACAATTACCAGTCAGCTGCACAAAGCTTACCAGAGTCAGTAAAGTAAGTGTGAGTACATTCACAATATTTGTTTCAAGTAGTTAATAAAATAACTTACGTTAAATTACAGTAATTACAGAAAATACTTAGAATAATGCAGCAGCTAAGTAACAGAGTTATCTAGAAGTAAGATACAGTCAGAGAGAGTGAATCAGAGTGAAAAAATCCAAGGTTTTCTAAAAGTATAAAAATTGTTAAACTTGTGAAGCAGTTAAAATGTAATCCAGAAAATGTTGAAATAATAAAAGTAATGTATCAATAGCTAAAGACAAAACAGCTAAAAAAATTAAAAATACACCCTAATAAAATGCTGGGTTGTTTCAAGCCAGAACTGGGTAAATATTGGACTAACGTGATGCTGCATAAATTTAACTCAATAAGACGGTGTAAAAACAACAAACTGTCAGGTAAAAACATGTTGAGTAAAAACAAAATGTTGGGTAAAAACAGCAAAATGTTGGGCAAAAATAATGAAATGATTAGTAATAATAATAAAATGCTGAGAAAAAACAGCAAAATGTTGGGTAAAAGTAATAAAATGTTGAGTAAAAAACAAAATGCTGGGTAAAAATAAAATCTTGAGTAAAAACAGCAAAGTGTTGAGAACCGTCCAATATTCACTCAGTTCTGGATGACAACAATCCAGCATTTCTTAGTGTGTGAAACAGTTGAGATGGTGAAAAAAAACAATACTCAACTTGTTGAAATCATCCAATCAACAATGAACACTGCTAACATTACCACTGGTATGTTAAAGTAGTTAGCTAAAAGTAATGAAAACAGTTAAGAATTATCAATTAATAAATAAACATCTGGATTAGTTGGGACAATTGGAAAAAGCTAAAAAGAAAAAAGCACTGAACAGTTAATGGAGAAATAATTCAAGCAGTTTAAAATACTGTCAGAGTAATAAATGGTTTATACTCCTCTAGTAAACACAGGTGATCATGTTTCTGGGGCTTCAGTCATGTTGATGCCATTGAACAGAAATGACAAACTCGACTGAACCCTCTGCTTGGAAACACCAACGGAAAACATCATGTTATTATTTTTTGCCTTCTTATTAAATGGGGCTGTCCAGAAGGCCCAGCCTTTTACACACAGGGACTATTTAATAAACAAGTTTGTTTGACATGCAGTGCCCGGCCGCTGCCTGCTTTGGGCCTGGCCGGTTGTTACTGGTTGCAGCC
>OOFC01048775.1:0-10697 GCA_900323345.1 Pseudochromis fuscus
AGATATACGTTGTCAGGAGTTGGGCCTTTTCATCCTGAAAGAAACAACATTGATTTGTATTCATTTCATTCATTCCACATTCTTATAATAAAAACTCAAAAATGGATGTAGTACAGTCAGTCAGTCAGTCATCTTCTTTGCCTGCTTTGTCCACACTTGGGTTGCAGGGGTCTGCTGGAGCCTATCCCAGCTGTCATTGGGCAGGAGGTGGGGTACACCCTGGACAGGTTGCCAGCCTATTGCAGCACTAACACAGAGACGAACAACCATTCACACTCCCACTCACACCTATGGTCGGTTTAGAGTAATCAATTCATCTAACAAGCATGTCTTTGGACTGTGGGAGGAAACCAGAGTCCCCAGAGAAAACCCATGCATGCACAGGGAGGACATGCAGACTCCACACAGAAAGGCCCGAGCCGAGATTCGAGTCCCTAGTACAGTAAGTTGTTGAATTTAAAGAGTTTAATCAGTTTTAGATGAACATAATGTCCCTTACCACCCCCAAAATGCCAAACAGGGTAAAGGCAAAGCTGACAATGGTCGGGGTTGAACTATTCATAACAGGCCGGATGGTGCTCAGGTTGAAGACCGGTCTGAGGGCCTCCAACAGTGCAGGCTGATCGGGTCGAGAACACGGCAGCATGATGGAATAGCATGGAGCTAAGGAGGAAAGGAGAAGTTTGTCAGGTTGATTTGTAAACCTCACAATGCTCAGACAGTGTGGTCAGTGGAGGCTGTTTTCCAACTGGACAACACCTGAAGAATACTGCCGATATCATGCATCCTGAACAGCTTTAAAGACCAAATGTAAGTACTGTGATATCATTCCTGTCAATATAATGTCCTTTTTACAAATTTGGTTGAGTTAACTAAAAGTTTTGAACATTACAGGGCTGCGGATTGGGGGTTTTCCCACAGACAAAGTTAAGAGGTAGCAGGCTACATAGCTGAATAATGAGTGACACACAGTCCTCAGAGTACTTGCTCTTTAATATGAACATGACCTTTTTGAAGCGTTTAATTTTGAACCTGAAAACCAGGGCTTTGCAAAATTTTTAAACTGTGCTGATCAACATGTCATGTTTATCCAGGTGACACTGAGCGAGCGTCACTGACGTTCAAGAAACTCCAGCTCATGAAGATTTTCTGTGTTGCAGCTTCACCTCATTGTCAAAACAGGTAAATATTTCCAGTGTCTACCTTTAAATTTGAGCCACGCACTAGACCACATCTAACATGAGTAGTACAGCTCAATACAAAGACCATTTTCTCTAATTATTTAAAACTGATCTGTTAGATATTTTCTCATGACATTTAATAACAATCAGGGCAATTGTATGTGTTCTTATCTATAGTGTGATATAGGAGTTGTACTTACCATGCATGAGGAGTGAGATGAAGATGAATAGAAGCTTAGAAGGCTTGACTTTCAGCGGGCAGCACTAAAAACATTAACATTGGGTCAAAAGTGGTTGTTAGTTTGAGTGGTGTGCTACTGGTGAGGGCTGTCCTGTAAAAGTTGTCTTCACAGACCTTAGATGGAAATATATCCATGAGGGGACAGATTGTACCGTATTTTCCGGATTATAAGCCGCTACTTTTTTCCAACGCTTTGAACCCTGCAGCTTAAACACCGGTGTTTCTCATGTATCAGCGGCACGAAGCTCGTTAGCTTTTTACAAGCTAGCAAGCTCCGTGCCGCCGATACATTTAGCGTCGTCACATCAGACCCGGTCAGAGTGGACCACATGAAACTGTTCGAATAAATTCAATAGCGGCTTATAGACAGGTGCGCTCAATAGTCCAGAAAATACGGTATTTATTAGATAAAGAAAATAGACTTTAAAAAAAGGCCTGATTACACCATCTTAAAAGCAGGAAACATTATATAATATAAAGATATTCAAGACTTTTGTTATTTTAAACAATTAAGGGAAAGTATATATGGGGTTTTTTTTTTGTTTTTTTGAAATACTGAGTTGAAGACTGTTTGTGTTAGTGCTAGTTTTGTTTTATACTACAATGCAAATGTAAAAATTGTAATCTGTTTGTCCCTAGGTTAAGTATCACAAAGAGTCAGTGCCTGACTTCATTCATGTGGGACCAAATAGGCTGGCAAAGAGCTCAAACAAGTTAGTCCCCATGGGTTTTGATGTCTGCATACTTATGACCATATAGTTTCCATTTCTTAAGAAAACAGATTGATTTATGCTGTGTGTGACAAAGCAAATATTTGTAGCTGTGACTGTTTAAAACTGTGATTTTCTTCCTATTTATATTGAAGAGGTAACTTGAGTTTAGCGCTACAGTGAAATATGATTATGTTGCAAATTTATTTGGCAAATTTGGTAAATACATTCACTATACATCGATTAAAAGTGCAATGGATATTCCAGTGCAAAACAAAGTTATTGCTTGACCAAACCACCTATTTTTTGTTATGTATCTATATATTTTATTTGAATCTCTGTTTTTGTTACAATTACAATCATATTCTTTATAATGTTATATTTTGTTTTAGGGAACCATTGATAGGTGATAACTACATTATTTAAATGTTAGCTTTGCATAATTTAACACGCCTTAGATAATTACACATGATTATTATGTTTGAAATGAATGTCAGCCAAAAACTGAATGAAATTTTCCAAATAATTTTATTTTTTGTACAATAGTTTCCTCCAATTTAAAATTGTACAATAAAACACAAAAATTCTAATATTCAATACGCTAATTAATTCCATGAAATTAATTTATAGTGCATCACCATAAACAGTAGTACAATAACTATAAAATATATGTATTTCATTAAAGTACTGGCTCCACGAAAGAAGTTTTTTAAATCCTCTAAAACATTTACACCATATTGGTTAAATTTAAACAAACACTTGAGTCATAGCTACATAAAGGAGCCCTTTAACTGAGACAGCAGTCGTCTACAGCCTGTTTGAGTTCACCCAGATAATGATGATGGTTATGAAGCTGACTGTTATGAAGAAGATGTAGAGGCCAAACAGCAGGCGGTCTATGATGAAACCCACCTGGATCCACTCCTCTGAGCTGCGGCTCCCGCTCAGCTGCTGCTCCACCTGAAGGCGGATGGCCTGGAGGTCCTTGCCCAGGCACCTCAGCTCTTGCACGGCCTTGTCCTCCCCTGCTGACCCCCTTTTATCCGGAGGCCCATTCGCTTGGCTCCTTGCCAAAGCAGTGTTGATCTCCGGGTCTATTTTCAAGCAACAGTTGGTTAGATTGTGAAAGAAAAACACTTCAGTTCCTAAATGTGTTACTTATGTAGTCTACATACCGAAAGCTTTTGGTTTCTCGGTCTTTCGTGGCATAAAAACAAGAGAGCCAAGAATTTGCAGAAAGACGACTTGGACCCAGTGAGGGACGGGACCAAAGTCAGTGGCGCCGCTCAGTAGGTTGGTGACGATGATTGTCTCCAGTAGACTGGCGACCATCAGAGCCAGGCAGAGAGAGAAGAAGACGTCTGGAGGAGAGAGAGATATGCAGAAGTTTTGACAGATGCACATCCATATTTTACCTTTATTGCAATTCTCAATTCACCATTAAGCAAAATTTTAGCTTACCATTTATGCTCAAAACTGTCAAAATTACATCATGAGCTCGATGTAATTTTTTTTGTTAAATTGATGAATTTGTATGTTTAAGTTAATTTTGCAAGGATTTCTGATGCAGCCTAATTAGCTATAGTTAAAAAAACATAGATTGTACACTTAGAATTTGATTTAACAGTGAACTGAATTGAAAAAAGAAAGATGTTGCTGTGGCTGGGACGCTGCAAAAACCTCACAACTGCTTTTATGGAGTCATTATCTTATGCAATAAATTACTCATTTGTGTTCACACATACTTTGTTGCCAGTTTTCATTGTTTTTTTGCAAATGTTTTATTTTTTTCCAAGTGCATAAAATTTAACTGGTGAAAGCTACATCAACCCTGTGCTCTAACAACAAATTATTTCACTATACTCCTAAGAAAAGGGTTGCAGTGTAGTGACAGAAATGTTCAAATCAGATGAGAATAATTTGACCCAGCTAACTTGTATCAGGTAAAAGTGTTTTGTACAAACTGTAATAAACTGGAGTAAGTTAGTTGGGATTTTACGATAGACTGTATCAAGAGTAGATGACAATAGCGTGATGTCACCCGCCTGCACCCGCCTCAGCATTTGAATGTCGCCATGTTGTGGCTTACAGCCAGAAGTGACCATATTTGTATATGAAGCAGGAGATGGGTCTAACCCACGAACCAATGTGGATATGCCTCTACTTCAGGCCTGTCAATCCAGCTAACTACGCCCCTAAATTTATCTTTAGAATATCTACTTCATGATTTTTTTTTAGGTAGACCACCAGATTACTAATAAGAAGAATTAATTCGCTATTGATGCCAGAATGAATAAAAAAACGATTTAGTATGTCAATATAAACTGACAATTTTTTGAATTGAAGTCAACTGGAGCCAGAGTGTTTTGGAGCTACCATCTAGTGGCTGTTGGAGGTATTGCACCTTTTTTCCACCTCTGCATTTGTCTCATGAGCCCTGCTGGCTTCATCCATTTCTCTATGGATTTTACAGTATTTAATTTCCTCTTTATGGATCAAAAAATGCAAATCAAGATTTCAGCCAACCTCAGAATATTTTATACATTATAAATTTAATACACTTCTGTAAGAGTTCTGCCTGTTTAATACAGAAGCACCAAATCAGTTTTTAATATAAGAAGGAGAAGTAGTTTCATGTCTCAGTAAATCATTGCAGAAATAATTTGCTGTGCCTGATACTGACTCATGAGAGGTATGGTGTTTCCGGTGATAGGCAGCAGGTCGTTCATGATGAGCAGGAAGACGGTGTAGCCCAGGATGAGGGTCATCTTGAAGGAGGACCTGTCCACACTCTGTGGAGGCAGCAGGAAGCTGAAGAGGTCCACCGTGATGAGGAAGCAGCTCGGGATCAGGAGGTTCACCACATACAGGGTGGCCCGGCGTCGCACTCTGATCTGCAGAAACATGAGACACATTGGATAGGTTAATAAATAAAAAAATGCACAACATACCGTACGTCTACTACTGCTTTCACCTCACCGTGGGTGGTCCTTAAACAACTTACTGTGATTTACAGAGATCAAAATCAACCTACATGAAATGCAAGCGCATCACTGTAAAAACCGCTGCTATTTGCTGGCTCTTCAAGTTTGTGGTAGGTGATATCCAGCAGCTCCCATTCCCCCATGGTGGTCATCACGTCCTTGGAAAGCTTTGTTATTCTTTCCACAGGTCTCCCAAGGGTGATTATTATGTCCATCGCTGAGGACAGAGGAAAAGTGGAGGGGAAAATGTTGAATTACAGCTGAGCTCCACTTTAAAGACACATCACTGTTATTTCAGGATTTTTGACATTTAGTTTTTTTGGTCTTCAGCTACCTCGTGACAGAGGTTGGCATGGTGTGAAACGACAATGCGGGTTAGCGTCTTACCATAGTGGAGGTAGGAGTTGAAAGTCAAAGTGCAGTTCTGTGTGTCGAAGGGGAAGGTGTAGATATCGAGGTTACAGGAGCTGACAATTTTGACAGGTTTAGCATCGTGCAGGTAACCGTCACTGTACAGGTACACATATGGGACAGGTGGGGCTGTGTTTTCATCCATGCTGCAAGAAGAGTTACGGGTGGAACAAAAGCATCACACCTTTAACAGATAATGAAACTTTCAAGCTGCAAGGAAAGGTGGCATTTACAATTGCTAAATAATTTTCTACATGATATTGGAAGAAAAGCACATTGTTACCATCAGAGATCAAGTCATTTACTTTAAATACATGCCACATGGAACTGTCCAACCATTTCTAAAACTTTAATATAATCAGCCACTTCTCTAAAAAGAAGAAAAGTAAAAGTACTAACTGGATTGATTGAATAGACGGATACAGTAAGTATGACTAACAACATTCAACATTTTATAACAGCATCTCCAGATGTGTGGTTTGTGAGATATAAAGGAACTGGTAACTCACAATTCATTGATTACAATATCTGGAACCCAAAATTTGTCTCGGGGAAGAGAAATCTTGCTGGTTCCACATTCGTCAGGGTCCCAGCTGACGAGCTCGTTCTTCCACCACTAAAACAACATAATTCAGTGTCATCACACACGGCAGCTAGTCCATGAGTTATGACCACAGTCACAAAATATTAACCCAGAATTATTCCTACATCACAGAAAAATCAAACTGGATGATTGCAGTACTTACATAATTTAACCAAATGTAGGTGTTCAGGAGCTGAGCCTTTTCATCCTGGAAGACAAGACTGACTTCAGAAAAACCACTAAAACAAATTCAATTCAGGTAACATAGGGTGTAGTGTTAGATTTTACACGTATAGAATTCACTCTGGTATGATTTGTTAGTGGTTTGCAGAAACTAGAGTTTTACAGAAACTAATAACACACACATTTAGTATGAGGAGCACATTGTAGTGCACTGACAGCTGAACATACCACTCCGAGTATTCCATACAAAGTAAAGTACACGCTGATGTTGGTGCGGGATCTGATGTCCTCAACGGGTCGTATGGCGCTCAGGTTAAAGATGGGAGTCAGAGCCTTCAGCAGACTGGGCTGGTCTGGCTGGGAACAGTTCACCTTGATGGTAGTGCACAGAGCTGGTGAAAGGATTCAGAGAATGTGTCTGTTGATGTTTTTTTTTTTTTTTAAGTGAATCACAAAATATTTTCTGGGGATTATTTTTGTTTTGTTTCACAGCTTCGAGTGGGAAACTATTTCTAATCTAATACACATACATTAAAATTTAAGTATTTATTTACAATATTGCACATATATTATTTAGCAAATACTATAAATATTCTTCTGCATCTCATCTCTTTGGAACTGATGGTGCCCTGTTGATGGAGTTGAAAGTCAAATACAGGGTAACACAAACAAATTGGGAATCTTTTAACAATCCAATCAAACCAAGAGTGATGGAAGAAAAATATTTTAATCATAGTAACTGAAACTTTAAAAGATGCCATTTAAGAAACAATGGAATTTTCATTTTGGTCTCGCAGTGCTGCCACTTGCACATGTTTGCCAATACGCACTTCAAAAATTCCCATTTTTTTGGGTCACCCTGTACTTACATTGTGTACTGAAAATGTTACCTGGCATGAAAACAATGAAGATGACCACTGTGGGCTTAACTGATGGAAGGGGCCACTGGAATTAAAATAACATAAAACCATTAATATCGATGGAGAAATAACTGATGTCATACTCAATATGAGGCATACTTTACCTTCAGTGGAGTATCCTTAGAAGTCATGGTGTTGGGAGAGAAATCCTTGTATTGGTGCAGTTGTCAAAAGAAGATGTTTCTCATGGCAGGGGATGGAAAAATCATCTTTTTGCTATCAACTGTATAAACAGTCATCTAAAGAAATAACCATTACTGGATGCCTGCAACTTACCTGGCAAACTAACACTTGCAAGTCAGCCTCCGTGACCAATATTTATACATAAAGCCACAACGACCAAGGCGTGATGTGGACAAACCCCCGGCAAATGATGTGGGGAAGAGAGAACTCAAGGGAGGGAAGCTGCTTTCCCTGGAGGTGTTTTCATACAAAGCGAATTTAGACCACAGTAAATACAGTGCACCTCAGTGTGTGACTCGCACAGAGTGAAGAGCGACCACGGCGGCGTCAGTGTCACGCCTGTTGGTCGTAGGCAAATAAACAGTGGATGGTGTGTGAGAAACAGGTGTCCTCTGGGGTCGGCCCAAACCTCCTGCATGTCAGCTGTTTTTCATTTCATGTAAGATATTTAGTAAAACTTATCAAAATCCATCAAACTTTCTTTGTAGTATGGAGCTATTACTACACTTAATGGCCCTTTGTTCTTTGTGTCTGACCTTGCTGCTAATAGTATTGATAGTACATCCCTGTCTCATGTGTGAAACCTATGTACGGTATATTTATTTTCAAAATTTTCACCTGCATATGTCCAAATGTTGTATGTTAAGTATTCTTTTATGATCTTATTTACAGCTCTGTTTACCTTAGTGGCTCCTCCCTTGACTTCTCATTTGGATTCATATTTACACAGGAATTAGATTAAGTATTAATAAACACAAATAACCACACTTCAGATAACACACACACTTTTATTGCTTATGCAAGATTTCAGCATTTTTAAATACACATTTCTTTTTCACAGAAAGCTTTTCAAAAGTTTTTGAGCAACAAATCCATATATTAGCAACAAATCAATATATTAGGGAAAACCAACTGCCAGCAGAAGAAAAAATCTGAAAACTTCAATAGATCCCATTCTGTTTTAAGTATTGCAGAAGAAGAAATACAATGAACAAAGTTTTGACAGAACTGCCAATACAATGTTAGTCATAAACAATCCTTCAAACTCCAGAGATATATATGAATATTCATGTATTAATATTAACTCAAGGCTGACTCAGCAGCAACACAATCTCACTGCCTTGAACAGATGCCTCTCAGGCAGGCCTCACAGTGTGAAGGCTCATGAGGACTTTGGACATCAAGGCTTCTGAAAGGCCGGTTCTTTTGGCCAAGGTTTTCATGGTAGCACTTTATCCTTATTTTCTCCACCAGACTCTCCATGAGGATGCCGATGTTCTCAGGCGTGATGCTGGGAGACTCCATTGGAGCTTCAGTGCACATCTTGCAGTTCTGACGGAAGGGCCTCACTTTGACGATGCCCTGACCGTACGACAGGCACATGTGGAACAAAATCATCACCCGGTTGGTAGGCCAGCCTCGTCCACACTTGGTGCATTTGAACCTTGAAAATGATAGAGGACAAAGATTTTGAAATTACCAAAAATAATCTAAAGAGATTAGACATGTTTATATTTTGATGTAGCTTATAAAAAGAGGCCCTTAAACAACCAAACAGTTAGATTAAAAACTGAAGATATAATTTTAGACCATGCCAGTGGATGTTGTATCTTTTGCCATTTAGACATGAGGATTTACTGAAGATGTACTAATGTCAAACATATTTTATAGTGCAGAATGTTGTACTTTCTACTTTTTTATTCTAAAAAATATACTAGTAACTACTGTACTGCTACCACTGTAATAGAGAAATTCCTCTTAAACTAACCGAATCTTAACTTAGATTTTAATCATTACATCAACTTAGGGACTAGTCTCCAAATCTGAGATCAGACAATTATTACTATATATTTTTTTTTACATAGCTTAAGTAGTACTAGTAGTGCATACACTTAATAGACATAATGCAGCTATAAAATACATTAGCCTAATTTCCATAATACTCTACACACAAACCAGCTGCAGTAAGTAACAGTAGTCCAGCACTTACCATGCACTTGTGTTCTTGATGTATTGCTGCCAGCCCATGTTTGGATTGTCAGGCACGAGATTTTCATCATACTCCAAACGCCAGGAGTCTCCTTTAAGACCCGTTGCTTTTTCCTGAAAGATCTGATTCCACTCTGGTGATAACATCCTCCCAGTAGCAGTAGTATTGGTGGCTGAAAACAAACACAACTCTGACAGCTGGTCTGCACAGTGCACAAACAACTTGTGAGAATGACTCATCGTACTCAAGCGAAGTCACTTATTTATATTGTTTTAGGAAAGTGAAACCTAAAATTGTGAACCAGTTTTCCTAAAGTTTCAGTTTTCTATTTCTCTGCTTCTACAGAAATGAAACTGAAAATTTTTTATACAGTAATGGATCCAAAACTGACCCCTGCTGGTGTGATGTTGCACTACACTCCTCTATCAACAATGGATTTAAAAAGTATTCATATTGATATTTTTGAGATATGAGGCTAGAAATAAACATTACAGTGGGTAAGAAATAACTTCATAAACACAGCATTGGAATACCTTTTAAAATTATTTTTATTTATGTATTATTGTGTGCTGTGTTGATTTCCTCTCACCTGGTGCTGATGAAGGCCTGTCCTGTGAAAGAAACACACACCAGTTTGACAACTTTGCATTGTACAATCTTTGCAGTAGTGATCATTTTTTTAAGAGAAAGGTTTTTGTGCAATGTTGATTTAACAGTAGTAGTTTTAAATTACTTATGAGATGGCTCATTGTTCTCAAGTAAAGCTACTTATTTATATACTTAAATAAACAAAATGAAACTTTAAAGTGTGAACCAGCTTTCCATAAGTTTCACTTTTATATTCCTACTGTGAATATTGAAACTCTCAGAGAAATGAAACTGAATTTTTTACATAGTAGCACACCAGTTTGACAAGTTTTTTTAACGCCAAAAAAAAAATGTATTGTGCAATCTTTGCAGTAGTGAATTTTGTTGTTTTTTTCTTTTAAGAAAATAATTTTGTAATTTTTCAATAAACATTGATTTGACTGCAGTGTTTTTCGAACAGAACAGAATAGAATATTATTATTACCACTACTATTACTGCTTTCCCCAAAGCAGCAGTAGTAACAGAGCAGCAACAGACTTACTGAAACACTGACACTGTGTCATTTGGTACTATCGGTGTACCAAGTCAAGTTATCATCTCATGGATGCCACAACGTCACTGCTAATCAATATCGGGTCTGAAGCCTCTATTGGTGCTTTTCCACTGGTACCTACTCGGCTCGGCTCGGCTCGGCTCGACTCGACTCGGCTCGGCTCGGCTCG
>OOFC01048776.1:0-12454 GCA_900323345.1 Pseudochromis fuscus
GTCAGCATCCACCTCCAACAGTCAGTCAGCATCCACCTCCAACAGTCAGTCAGCATCCACCTCCAACAGACAGTCAGCATCCACCTCCAACAGACAGCATCCACCTCCAACAGACAGTCAGCATCCACCTCCAACAGTCAGTCACCATCCACCTCCAACAGACAGTCAGCATCCACCTCCAACAGTCAGTCAGCATCCACCTCCAACAGTCAGCATCCACCTCCAACAGACAGTCAGCATCCACCTCCAACAGTCAGCATCCACCTCCAACAGTCAGTCAGCATCCACCTCCAACAGTCAGCCACCATCCCCCTCCAACAGTCAGCATCCCCCTCCAACAGTCAGTCAGCATCCCCCTCCAACAGTCAGCATCCACCTCCAACAGTCAGCATCCACCTCCAACAGTCAGTCAGCATCCACCTCTAACAGTCAGCATCCACCTCCAACAGTCAGTCAGCATCCACCTCCAACAGTCAGTCAGCATCCACCTCCAACAGTCAGTCAGCATCCACCTCCAACAGTCAGTCAGCATCCACCTCCAACAGTCAGCATCCACCTCCAACAGTCAGTCAGCATCCACCTCCAACAGTCAGTCAGCATCCACCTCCAACAGTCAGTCAGCATCCACCTCCAACACGTCAGTCAGCATCCACCTCCAACAGTCAGCATCCACCTCCAACAGTCAGTCAGCATCCACCTCCAACAGTCAGCATCCACCTCCAACAGTCAGTCAGCATCCACCTCCAACAGTCAGCATCCACCTCCAACAGTCAGCATCTACCCCCAACAGACAGTCAGCATCCACCTCCAACAGTCAGTCAGCATCCACCTCCAACAGTCAGTCAGCATCCACCTCCAACAGTCAGTCAGCATCCACCTCCAACAGTCAGTCAGCATCCACCTCCAACAGTCAGTCAGCATCTACCCCCAGTGAGATGACAACATCTTGTCCTGATGGAAATAACAAGTCACCCTCTAGCTGTAGCAGTAGTATCACCTCTGGGATAGACTCCCACCCCCCACCAGCCTGTTCTGGACAACGGGACATGGAAGGATGGATGGATGAGTAAAGCCAAGCAGAAAATGTATAACTTCCACTCATTATGGTAATGGCCTTAGAAAGCCAGTGTAGGTCAAGGTTTACCCAGTTTTCCACTTCATTTCTAATTTTAGGCCCATTTTAAGCACACTGTCAGCACATGATAATTATAATGATATAATATGCACACTGTGGCTGAGATTATGAGGTTTAATACTTTATGGGGCAGCTGTCTAACTAATGACATAATATTTCATTGGGAACTATTTGTCTTGTGCTTAGATTATGAGAAAAGTTCATCTTTATTCCTAATGATTTTATAATCTTCTGGTTATACATCACAGTGCCCAGCAGCTGAATACTGAATCTTTTTTATTGTATTTCTGCCAAGTCACACAGTGAAAGAGGAGAAAGTGATCTTTTTTAAACAACAATACTCACAGTAATAACCAGATTTAATGCAGTTTCCTGTACACAAATCATAGTGTTTAACTTCTTTTTACCAATCCCCATGAAAACGCCACAGCAAATAGTGTGTTTGTACTGTGTGATGACACAGTCATTCCTCACAGAAAGAAGGTGAGCTTGTTAAGTCTTATTTATTTCTGGAGGTATGGAGACTTTATTTATAGCATCATTGGCTCCTGCAGTGAAAGTGACAGTGACTGTTTTTGTTGTGTGTACTCGAGTTTCCTTTAATGATGCTTTCCTCTTGTGAAAAAAGCAAACATGAACAAGAGGGAGCTACTCTGGGTTCACCCATGAGCAACTGGAGCAAGCAGCTGGATGCGACATGCTCTGCTTATTATGAGTGAACCTGAACTGTGTGAGCAAAACAGTGTTGTTGATTAGCAAACATGAGGAAGATGGAGGCACTGTGTTTGTTAGCGTGCCCGCTCTACTCACAGGCCTTTCAGTGACTAACCTAAAGGACTTGGATGTAAAATGTGTTATTTATTCAAGAACTAAGTTGAGGTAACTGCATGTACAACAGACCTGAGTCAACCCGGGTTTGAAATGTTTGTTTCTACAGATCCAGCTGCGTCAACAACACTTTTTGCCTCGAGAACACAGAGGGCATTGTTCAGTCAACGTTATGTTCATGACATGAGTTCACACATGGCCAGCTTCATCATCACAGTCACTGCTGAGGTGTTGCTCCAGTCCTTACTGACATTATGTGGCCATCCACCAGCTCTTGTGTGTCTGAGATACGATCAATACGAGATAATCAGCCACCAGGACCATAAATAAAACCTTCTTTATTGTGATTGGTCTGTGAAGCGGTGATGACACTGAGGAGTACAGTGGCCAGAAATGCTCCACGATGCTCTGGGAGGTGAGCACCTTCAACATGAACTTCATAAAAGTTGTAGAGAAAACCAGTGTTGTCACAATCACTGCCCTGAAGCAGCACTGAAGCAGCACTGAAGCAGCACTGGGAACTGGTTCATAGTAAAAATGTTTTTTTTTCTTCCATTTTAAAGATGGAGTAGAGACAGAGAAAAAGTAAAACACCAACATATGATGATGGTGCTTCAATGCATCATTGCACTGACAAAGGTCATGCAGCAAAGTGTCCAACATCAGGTTGGAGCTTCCACTAAAACCTCCTGTTGTCTGTTGCTGTGTACCATAAGACACTGTATGTAAAGTGTGCTGGTTGCTCATGTGCAAACATGACTGAATGTAAATCCAGTCATGGAAATAAATAAATACATAATGACTGCAGATGTCTTACATGTGGAGAGATCTAACTGGCCACGGGTCTGTCCTGCTCTGCAGGGTGCTGATAAAGTTTTCATCTGTAGTACAGTAAATGCACTGATGATCCACTACATAACACTGTGCTGGGGCTGCTGCTACACCAAAGCCTGGACTCTGTGAGACCTTTGATGGCTGCCTGTGGTATCAGGGACCAGGATGTTGCAACATGTAAGCTGTGGCTTGCAACATGAGATGAGTATCTGTCAGGGTAGTTTTGGCACATTCAAGTCATCAAAAGAGACGGTGTTCAGCAGTCCTCTCCCCTGCTGTAGAAATGATCTGCAATCTGTGGCTGACAGACCTTTCATCTCCAAGAACACTGACGATCAGCAGCTGTGAAGTTACACTCAGAGTGCAGGAGTTTTTTCATACAAATGAATCTTGCCTGTGACACTGAAGGTAAAGTTTAGACGATGCTGATTAAAACAACTCCAGGTAAATCTTTGCACCAATGTGGAAATAAGTAACAACATGTGTTACTTCAACCAGCGCTGACTGACTGTAGTCGACCTACAGTAACCTGCAGAGAGGAGATTGCTTTATTTTAGTGTTGACAAGTAGCTTCAGTGAAACAGCACAGCTTCTAACAGCTGCCTGGTGGTTTGGCTCTTCTTCAACCACTATCAGCAGGTGTCAGCAGGTTCTCACCACGTCTGACTGGGATGTTCCTGAGAGGCTCCAACCAGCAACTGGTCCCCTGTCAAAGTCTCAGATCTCCACACCTGCACGTGTCTTATTCATCCATGAAGAGACTGTTCACTTACAGTCTAATATGTCATGTTTCAACATGGCACTATGTAATCAGCATTACTCACTTTATCTCTAAGTGGTCCTGATGCTGGGGTTCATCAGTCTACTCTCCAGCATGTTCGCTGACAAACATGAATCCTCCCCAACAAGTTGAGCCACGGTGCATCTGAAGCTTTACTCAAGTCAAATGTGGTCACTGTCTGTGAGCCTGGAGGAGGCAGGAGACCCAGAGGGATGGAGGGGAGGAGACGAATAGTACGACTTAAGGAAAAGGGAAGTAAGGGTGAGGGAGAGAGAGGGGAAAAGATACGCTTAACAGGAATGCCAGAGAAACAACATTATTTTAAGTCGTAGTCGTCTTTACTTCAAGTAGATGGAGTGCGTCTCCATAAGCCCCGAGCGCTGCTCAAAAGCATGAGGAAGCCTAGAAAGCCTGCTTTGAGTGTGCCTCAGAGAAAGCGTAATCTACTTTCCCTCACTCTCCCTCCCCCTGAAGCATAACAAAGAGCCTGGGAAGAGTGTTTGTGATGCTAATTCTGCAGGAATAAATATGCAACACAAAATTCAGACGCTTTAAGAGAGAAGGAAAGATGAAGAAGAGTAGTGATGGAAAAAGAAATGGCGCTTTAGGAGGGCTGCCAGGAGGGAGTAGACTAATCCTTGAACATATATCCAGTGTACGGAGGAGCGGGGGAAATTAGAGCATGTTGCTGATGAATTGGGAGTAAAGGTTGAATAGGAGGAAAAGCAGCCAATCTCAGGTGTTAAAGCATTACCTGGTGATGGCGTGGTGGCTTAGGTCTGCTCATCCTGTGACACATGGAGGACTCCTGTCTCTCTGGAAACAATGTGCATGTGAAAATCTACATGATGCTAAATCCCACGGGACAACGCTCATCCTCAGAAACAGCTCTGCAGTCGTCAGTCCGTGGAAAACAAGCAACAGCCATAAAAGCACTGAACAAAGTACTGAACATGGCTGCTCGTCTCAAACTTCAGATCGGTGTAAATCCTCGGGTGGTCTGTTTGTCTTTTCCATCGTTCAGCCACAGTGATCCGATATTCTGTCTTTACATTATCTGACCAAAATTTGAAATAATACAAATCATAATAACGATAATAAAAGCAGAAACAGATGGAAAAGTGAAAAAGATGATCAGAAAGAGTTTAGCAGTGGGAACCTGTCACGGACCGAGCAGTGATGTCACCAGGAAACAGTCTGTTCAAAACTCAGGTTTGATTTTCCCAGAGGAAGAAAGACATAAACCACAAACTTAGCAGCAAGGTTCATATAAAGAGGTCAACAACATAATGCTGCTCACAATACAACAAAGTGAGACAGGAAGTAACCTAACGGCCCTCACATGATGACACAAAGGTGGCTCACAGTGTCCACACCATATGAAACACAAGGGGAAACAAGTGGACGCGACTAGATCCTAATACCTAAGAAACACAAATCCCCCTAAACAAAAGTAACACGTGGTACAGCCTGATGGGCGGGGCCACAGGATGTAGATGCTCCTCCCTCAGCCTGGCTTAGACAAAAACAGAAATGATTTCTAGCATCAGTGTAATCCATCATGTTCGGCCTTTGCATTGATGCAATTGCGACTTTGAAACTTGAAAAAAACCCCAAAGACAACCACACTTTCAAATTGTAATTTCAGTCCACAAACAAAGATGTAAGAAGCTGCTGCACACACTTTAAATATGCATATAGCCATCTTCATTTGGAGTCCCATCAAAACACTATCAAGACGTGTTGGCCACAGTCTGGCTTCCTGCTCTCTGAGGAAGGGTAAAAATGACAAATGGGTCTGAACTGGAACCAGCACTGAGAGGAGGGGAGAAAAAAATGGGATTTTAACCTAATTTGAATAACCCAGATCTAAGATGATGTACTGCAGAGCACAGAGAGGTGATAGCCCAATCCGTCAGGGGGAGGGAAGGAGGGGGGTTAAAGAGGAGAGGATAGGGCAAAGAGATGAAAGGAGGAGGGTGAGGGGATCAGGATGAGAGGGGCGGGGAGGCTGCAGAGGTGAGCGGCGAGGATGGAGAGCGAAGATGAGAGGAGACGGGAGGTGGGTGAAGGAGATAGCGGCTCTGGCGGCGAGAAGATTAAAGCCACTTCCGTACAGCGTTGGCCCCATTAATGTTTAACAAAACGCCTGAGCTGGGAAAAGATCATCTCCCCCTCCTGTGATCCTTTCAACCTCGCTCAGGGCCACACAAGGCAGCGCACCAAGAAGACACCCTGAATGAAATATTTACAAAAGGCAATCATTTGTTTATATCCCTGACATGAATAATTGTGATTAATGTTTTATTCATGTTGTATTGTTTATTGCCTCCAATCTGAGGAGAATAGGCCGCCTTTTGAACGTCAAGCGAGACAGCCAATTATGGAAGTGTGATCCTTTTGTGCTGCTGTATGTTTGAGAGTGAGCCTTTTGTGGCTTGTCTTTCAAAGAAACAAGGAGCCTGGTTTCTCATGCTGGAGGGGGAGCGGTGTCACCGTCTCTCCTAATTGGCTGACGCCGAGCCTTTATGATAGGTGGTGAGTGCTGCTGAAAAGGAGGCTGAGGAGAAGAAGAGGGAGGGATGGAGGTGAGGGAGGGAGGCCCAAAGGTACACAGCAGGGTGGTAAAGACAGTGTGTAAAGTGTGTTTACTGAGGCGTATTGATCACAAGTGACGTTCAGTTTAACTGTGTTTGCAGGCGAATGAGCTATACAGCAAACATGCATATTTACACTGCACAAAGTCTCAGCTGAGAAACTTTTCCAACAGTTAACAAGGCTGAGAGACAGTGTGATGACAAGTGAGGACTGATCACCAGTATTCAAAACCTTTAAAGCAGGTCACCACGAACCTTTCACTTCCTGGTGCTCACATGTGTCAGTGTTTGACAAACATTATTTACATGTTGTAAATAGGTATTACATATTACATGACATCAATGCAGCATTGCTGTTGCTGCTGTTTGAAGGAGGGACAGCAGCCCTGGGGACACTGACCGTGTCTCTGCATCATCAGCTGAATCCTTGGTGAAGAGCTGAACCTCTGACATGTGTCCATGAGTTTCCGATGATCTCAGTATTTGTTTTAAAGACAGCAGCACCTGAGCTGTGTGGACTTCTCCCAGCAGGATGTGACCACGCTGCACAGAGCTTCAGGAAGGTCTGACTGTCTCCATGAACGTTCTGTCTGTGGAGCAAAGTCCATGACAGTCAGACCTGCTTGGTGGTGAGGTGTGGTCAGTCTCCACAAAGGTGCCCCCTCAGAAACCTTCAGCGCAGCCAGGAGATGATGATGAGGAAGCTCCAGTTTCTTTGGAGTAACTTCAGAGCTAAGTGAAAATGTCAGGTTATTATTACCACACTGACCAGTCAGCAGTGCTCTGCTGTGAAGCTGAGGTACAGTCGTATTTGCAGCAGCTGCAGGTGGATGCAGCTGAACAAGCCTCCGATGAGTCGATCACATCCACGCTTCACATCATCAGTGACATCAGTATGCTTCAGTCGGACTCACCACCTACAAATAAGGCAGTCTGAGAGGTTTTTAGGTTTTGTAGAGGCTAATCTGTTCTTCCTTCTGTTTAGATACTTTCTTGAACCTCTTCGTTGAAATAACCCACACGGAGACTCCTTTTAATGCATGTAACAACACGGTTTGTCGCAGCACGGTAAAACAACCGTGTTGCTCCGTCGGCCATCATTCTTTATTTTTGTTTATTCCAGGTAACCAAGCAACAGTTTCTTCTTCATGGCAAAGAACAGTAGAACACAGTGCGCCCTCTATGGCAAAATAGCATGTTCCCAACACCATGACCCTGTTCCAACATATGTGAAACACAACAAACCAATGTAGCAACTGATCCATGGGAATATGCCCACATTTTCAGAAATGGTGCCTACAGGCTTCATTACATATGTTAAAAAATACATTTTCCTGTTTATACATTTGCAGATATAGTTATTAGGGATGGCTCAATACCACTTGTTCAGATCTATACTGCAACACTGAGGATCGTCCGATACCGACACCGTTCCGATACCAATCCAACACCTTCTTTTTGTCTCTCTAAAAGTTGTTAATAATACGTTTATGGATGTAATTTGCTGAATACTGACATCTAAAAACACCAGGTTCACTGTACAACAACTATGCTGCTCCTAAAGAAAGAAGGAAATATGTGACAACAACTGAAGTTATATAGACAGAGTTATATATACACAGACATAGACATAATAATTATGTCTCTGCCTGGCACCTCCTCTCCTGAGGTTCCAGTAAAGGACCCGGCCAGGTCCTAGCAGGTGGTAAAATCTTAGTGGTCGGACTGGTCACTGCATCATTGCATCATCACTGAGCTGCAGGAACATTTGTGTCTGCAAGCGACACAATCTGCAGCGTTTTAGTCAGAATAGCAAGTTTTTGCAATGTGGGAAAAAGCACTAAATAGATCAGTTTAATGTACAATAACAGGCGTTAGTCCGACGTTAAAATTTTATTTAAAAACATCAGCTGAAAAAAGAAAACGTGAGCTCTGAGCGCCCGGTCGGTCGATCAGCTGACGGAGGTGGTAGAGACTCATATCTCTGAAAACATCGGAGCAAGTTTTTAAACCAGCTCTAACGTAATAAATTAAAAACATATTTGAAGTTAAACCAACTAGTTTAGGATATACGAGACAGTTTGGGCTCATGAATCAGATCAGACTGGTGTTGTGAGGTACAGTCGTACAGTGTGTGAGTGTATGGGCCCAGCATGATGCTGCAGTGGTACCGTTCAGAGTCGCTCTAGGTTCAGGGAGGAATCAGTAGGACTGGACAGTTCAGATGAAGGTTGCAGCTCACAGATGCTGCAGAGGGTTCAGCTCTGATTACATCTCCTCAGGTTAAAGGAGGCGGAGCTGTGCAGGGGGTAATGACAGTTCACCAGTCTTCCTGCAGATAAGAGTGATGAGGGTGTAAAACTGTCAGAGGGCTTTACATCCAGATAAGTGGGGTGGATCTGACATCTGTACAGTGGGTTTGTCTGAACCCTGTCAGGCTGTTTGGTTCCCCATGTTGCCACAGGACAGGATGGACCTTGGTGAGTAATATGTCTTCATAGCTGACAGGAGCACTGACCACAGCTATGTAAATACAGCACACAGCATCCACGTTGTACAGAGCACAGAAGCTTGAAGAGTTGGATCTGAGTTTTTATTGTCCTGATAAAATCCCAGCACATGAAACACAGACTCCACCTGACAGCGTGCACATTTGAATAAGCTGTGGTTCACACAGGTACCTCTTCATTCACTTAATAATAAATCTGAAAGCCTGTGAGCGCACCCACCACACATCATACATATAACATGGTTTTTAGAGCTCGTTTGAAGTGAGAACAGCTGCTGAGGCTGCTCCACTACATTACCCTGGAAGGCTTTGCCATGTAGGAGGAAGTTACACTTTGCTAAAAGCCTTTCCCTTCAGACGGTGGTGGAGGGTAATTAGACCGCTAAGCTGCAGTGTCCACTGACCTGTGGAGACCACCTCTTCACTTTATTGACTGGATCAACCTCACCATCACAGGATTCTGGAGGTCTGGTGAAGCCCCACCACCCGAGTATTCCTCTCTTTGTTTGATTGTGAAGTTGAGGTAATCTGCACTGTTCAGCCTAATCTGAGCTGTGGGGGGTCACTGGGTCACCGGGTCACTGTCTGACCTTCCTCTGGGTTACAAAGGATGATGGAAATTTTTCCTTTGGGATTCTGGTCCATGCTGACCATCTCCACCAGCATCCAGTGCTCCATCCTCATCCAGCACATCCTGAAGGTGGGCTACACGGCTCAGGTCTGCTCACAGCTGCCAATCAAGTCTATGTTTTACATAAAAGCAGTTTGACTTTTGCTTTGTGACACGGTGCATCCTCCTCCTGGACGTAGTCATCAGAAGATGGTAAACTGTGGCCATAAGCAGTCAGTGACAGCAGGACTCCTGCTGCTGTAGTCCATCCACCTCAAGATTCAACCTTTTCATTATTCACTGTTGCAACAAAATGTGATGCTGACCAGGATCCACATAAATGTAAACCTTCTGTTTCTTGTAACACCACTAAAAAAAGTCATTGTGATGATAGATTTGCCAGCAGAGGAAAAAGGTTCATCATGCTTCATGCTGTTTTTTTTTTGTACCTGGCATTAATGGGCTTCTGTACAAAGCTTTTATCGACCAACAGGAGCATCAGCTCTTGTCATATCATTAGCAGGCAGCACTGAATCACTGCTACATTACACCTGACCACACTCTTTTTAAAGTTGCTTTATGAGTCTTCATCTGTTCTGTCTCCGGCCTGCTCAGCCTTAATGCCTCTAAAGTTGATTAAGGTCAGTAGGTAGGTAATCGTCTGCTATGGCCTTACAGTAAATAAGCCTGATGGTCAAGACGCTGGCTGTGGCTGCCTCCTTCCTCTGCTTGAAGAGCTGATGTGCTTAGTATTGATTCCACTTGCAGTAAGCACACAGAGGCCTCTGTAAATCAAGCCTCGTATTGGACTGTTAACCAAGTGCTGGCAAACCCTGCTTGACACAGTAACACCCGTGTGCCCTGATCATACACACTGATATGTGATTATGAAGCATGGCGCTGACAGTGTCTAAGCACATGAGAGATGAGCCGCTCTCTGGCACCTTGGGGATGTGCTGGGAACCAATCACATCTGCATGTTTACCCAGGCACCAGTTCAGGAAGACTCTTAACATGCAGATTAAATAAAACTGCAATACAAATTGGCATTTCAGGGTCAGAGGCTGTATATAGCATGAGCTGATGACTGTGGTGTGATATCCATCAAGTGGCCTCAATCGCCAAAATGCTGATTTTCTGCTATAAGCTCAGCTCATCCTCTTGAAGAGGCTCATTTAAGGAAAGAAGAAAGCTGCTTTAGACTGAGAGCGAGGGAAATTAAGAGAAGAGAAACTGAAAGCAACAACCTGGGGTTTGCTTTGGTCTTAATCCACCGTGTAGGCTGACGGTGGCAGAGAAATCTGCTGTCTTAATCCCAGCACAGTGAGGAGGAGTGGGTGTGTGATGATCCCGCGTGATAACACAAGACTAAATTGGAAAAGACACGCAGCGTTACACACAGAAGGACTCCACATCTCCTCCCACCCAAAAATAAAATAATAAAAAAAAACACTTAGGAGGCTGATCAAAGTGGGTTAATTGAAAATTTCACTTGTTCCTGTATCTGTCTTCCAGCCACCACTACCTCTACAACAATCTCCCGTGGCGCTGGGAGATGATAGAGATGTTATATATAGATGTAGAGCAACAGCCTGTTAGCAATAAATGCTTGTATAAAAATGCTGTAAAAAATAATCTTCAAATCATGTTGTGAGCGTGACTCGCTGAGTCTTTGAACACACTGAAAGGATTCATCTCCCCCTCTGTGACACCCCCAGCTCCTCACGCTGACACTGAGCACCACGGTCAGAGGAGGAGTCACACAGGAAGACTCAGGCTCCAGCTATGTTTGTTTGGCACAATATTAACACTGCAACAGGCCTGAGAGGATTCCCTTCATTAACCCAGCTCAACCTGAAACAAGGTATAGAGGTAAACAAACAAACAAACAAACAAACAAACAAACAAGGAAACATCCTGAACATGACTACGCTGGAGTTTTTATGCAGTATTTTTAAATTGCATCCAGTGTTTCTTTAAACACAGCTGGACGTCAGTTCAACAGTTCGACAGTTACGGACCAGTGTGCTTGCATGTGTAAAGCTGTAGGTAGCTTTCCATTCAGCATGTGTTGATGTTGAAGATGGGTGGCATGGTGGTGGCCTCTCAGCAGGAAGGTTCTGGGCTGTGTGCAGGTTCCAGGATCTCGCTGACCTGCAGTCCAGACACGTGCTTGGTGGCTTCGCTGATGACTGTAAATTGGTTGTAGGTGTGAGTGTGAGGGTGTGTGGTTGTTTATGTGCTGGCCCTGCTCTCTACTGGTGATCAGTGCAGGGTGTACCCCACCTCTCAGCCAATGCCAGCTGCAGAGGCTCCAGCTGCTGCAACCTGATTGGATCAGAGGGTTTAGAAGATGGATCCATAAATGGATGTGGAGAGGAAATAAAAAACTAGATAACAGGCACATAAATGACTATAAGGCCTTTTAATGGTCAAAATAAACCAGAAATGAAATGTTCAAAACCCAGCACCATGAGGCCACAGCTGATGTGATTCATGTTGCATCAGTTGAAGGTAGGTTGCTGTAGGTCTCCTCTTCTCTCAGCATGTACTAATATTAATATTGATAAGGTCCAGCAGCTTTAGTGCCTGGACCCAATGTTAAAATATACTGAGTGAAGACACCCACATCCCTCCCATACAACCAGACCACATCAACACACAGTCACAGACTTTTATCTGAGCTCTGACGAGTCTTTAGAGGCAGAGGAAGTGGCTCCTGTAGATCACTGGTGACGCCTTTACATAGTCTTCTGATTACAGCAGCCATTCCCACAATGCTTTGGAAGGTGTTAGAAGTCAGTGGTGTGATGTACGGACAGAGTGGTGCTGCGGCGTATGGTGAAGTCTGTAACAACGGCTCCTGCTGACTTTATTTTGGGTTTAATACAAAGACAGAGGAGCCTCGACTCCACAACACAGCATTGTTGTAGTTTTACAGGCAGCAGAGCTGGTCCTGTGCAGGATGCCCATGAAAACACACACAGACACACAGGCATGCATGTTCATACACACACACACACACACACACACACACACACACACACACACACACACACACACACAGGCAAAGCAGAGACATATTGCCATATGCACCCACATCCACATACATGCACTCCTCACAGCCAGCTCTCTCAGTTCATTTAGTTCCCAGATAATT
>OOFC01048776.1:12474-24427 GCA_900323345.1 Pseudochromis fuscus
AGTTTTACAGGCAGCAGAGCTGGTCCTGTGCAGGATGCCCATGAAAACACACACAGACACACAGGCATGCATGTTCATACACACACACACACACACACACACACACACACACACAAATGCTCATAAATGATTCATAAGGAGAGGAATTACCGCTCAGCTCTCCTTCTGTTTCCCCATAACCGACCGCTCCCTCAAACTCTCTCTAATAACACACACACACACACACACACACACACACACACACACAGGCAAAGCAGAGACATATTGCCATATGCACCCACATCCACATACATGCACTCCTCACAGCCAGCTCTCTCAGTTCATTTAGTTCCCAGATAATTAAACAGAGTCTTGCTGTGTGTGTGTGTGTGTGTGTGTGTGTGTGTGTGTAGGTGTGTGCTGTTTCTCTACGAATGAAACTCCGACACACACTTGTGCTTTTGAGTGTTTTCCTCTCCTCCTTCAACAACTTGCTCGACACACCGGCAGGCTGCACAAACAGCAGCAGAGTTCAGCAGCTCCTCACTTTCTCTTGTTTTACACGGTTGCATCAGCTCCCCATTACAACACACGCACCGACACAACATGACGAAATCCTGGGGATGTTAGAAATCTTAATAAATAAGGACGCAGATCGGCTTTTGCTCTGTTAAATGCGGATACATCCTCCTGCACAGAGGAAAGCTGTGCTCAGAGGAAGGAGTCATGGAAGCTTGTGAAATATGCAGCACTGATTTAAAGCACAGTGGTCTGTCGCTCGCTGACTGACTCAGATGATATCACTGGAAGAGTCTTGTTTTTCTAACATGTACAAGTTGACCTATAAAAATCTCCTGGTGTCTTGAAATCTGCCTCAGGTTGAAAACCTTGTTTTCTGGACTCACTGATCATTATAATGTGGATGTGGACAAACATGGGATGAAATCAGTGAAAGGCTCATCTTATAATATAACCTTGCAGAACCATGCAGTTACACATGCAGTGCATTCATAATTCAGCATGCATTGTTCACTTTTTTTATGATGTCCTTGCAACATGGAGAATTACACCCTGATAGCACCACATGATGTCATGTGTGTGAAACAAGAAGACAGCAGAGTCCTCCGATGGAGACAGACTGACTCAGGACAGACACACTTTGTGCTGCTTCTCATGGAGAGCTGGACTGAGACATTGTTTCTGTGATGCTGCAGAGTCTGAAACAGACTCAATCCTAAGGAGCTAGTTTGAAGTTATCTCCAGAGTGTATGCCACAGGTGATCATTCAAACAAACACAGCACGGTGGGTCAGATGGAGCATAGGGTGAAACTGAAATAACAGCTTCAGCCACTATGGAGGTGAGGGTGGGGGTGCTGGACCCTCAGACCAGTGGCACCTTGCAGACATACAGCATCAACAGCTGTCAGTGTAACTGCTGCTACCACCCTGCTGCCTTCCCCGGTAACATGCACGGTTATAACAACACAGCAGGTAACACAGGGTCAGTCCAGGTAATGACATGTGAGCCCGGCGGTTTCAGCACACCTCAGTGAGTCTGTTTAGGAGGAATGAACTCAGTCACCTGATCTACAACATTCAATAAATAAATAAATATGACAAATAATCACATGGATCAATTGTAAGTTTTGAAAAAAATGAAAAGTGAACTGAGTGTTTCAGAATATGACTTTCATACTGTACTGATTGTTGAAAACTTCTTCAAAGGTGTTTCCTCCCAAACAGTCAAGGATCCTGTGTCATTTCATATTGTCACATGTAATTTCACGTATCATCACATGTACTGTGTTTAGCCAGGAGACATGGAGTTGGCTATGAAGAGCACAACACTGTGACACCAGATAAACACTTACATGCAGTGTGCCAGCAGGGAGAAATATTTCATCAAGCATCAGTTTGATTTATTTCATCATGCTGTTGTTGTTGTTGTTGTGATCTTAATGTATTTATTTGTGGACCATGCTGGTTTCCACAGTGGATTTGTTGGGCTCCCTGTGCTTCACCTTCATACTTTCATCCCCTCCTCTACCCTCCATCATTCTGTCCATACTCTCTGCTCAACCTCCACTTCTCCTTCATTTCATTTTATTCCATCACTAATTAAGCCTCCGTCTTCTGTCTGTCCTCTGTCCTTGTCTCCCCCACGTCCTACCTTGACTGTGTTATTGTGAGGATAAAAAGTGCTTCTGGAAAGAAAAGAGCCAGACTCCAACAAAACCTTGACACAGATTTATGCACCTGCTAAAGCTCTTGTATTTCCAGGAGTCAGTCTTTCTGTCTTTGCTGTTGTCTTTCTTTTATAGTTCCTTGTTGTCCTCACAGAGGTTGATTTGCACTAAATGTTGGAAATTGAAATGAAGAAATCACTCACATAGATTTTGAATCCAAATAAGATTATCGTCAATTCCTGAAACAAAACATTAGTGGTTCCTGCCTGTAGCATCATTGTAATAACCGAGTGTGCTTTAAATGAATTTGTGGACCAGCCCTGTGGGCCAGATAGTTCTGTCTGGCCCACCAGGTCCAAGACAAACCACATCAGTTACTTATGAGGATAGCCCCACCTCCCTGACAGAGCATAGCCCCGCCTCCTCCTCAGGTGAAGGAGGAGAAAGCAGATGTTCAGTAACTTCAAAGATGTTGTTGGTTCATCAAGTTAGATCCTGGTTAAAAACTTGCTCCGTCCGAGGTTTTCAGGGATGTGAGGTCCTGCTACAACCGCCATCAGCTGTTCCACCGACTGGCCAATCAGAGCTCAGGATCCACTGACCCGGTTCTTTAAAGATCATTGAGCTAAAGCCTGTTGTTGTACTTTGGACCTTTGTAGTGGACACTGGTTATTGTGACTCTGTGCAGACTGTGGAGGCTGCAGGACTCAGATCTGTGATGATGCATTGACACAGTGATGATTCTGACCAATCACATTTTAGTGGTACTTGGCCAACTCCCATTTTGGAAGCTCATGAGAGCAGGTACCATGGGGTGGAAATGCACCTTAGGGCATCACAGGCTGACCTACAAAAGCAAGGAGTTAGTGTGGACAGTCAAATACATGTATATGAGCTGTGAATCCACTAGACTGTAGCATCGTTGCTAATTTACATCTGTCGTCCTGAGGCAGGTAAAGCAAAACAACACAGATCAATGACACAGCTTAGGAAAACTCAAAATTTCAAGGGATCTTACTGCACTCAGTGTTTGAGTTCTGAGGCCAACTCAAACTTTTAAGTTTTCTGTCATGATGTTTGGGAACTGAAATTTTCTTGATCAAAACATTTCTGATTTCAAAACCAAAGTGATGCAAATTATTTTTTGCTGATTTTTTTGTTCTCTTTTCTGTGTATTAAAAAGTTGTACTTTGCAGGGCTGACACCTTTCAGTCAGTTGGTCGATTAGCTGGATGAGGAGCTGACATCAAACCAAAATCGCATTGGTCGATTTTTATTTTGTTACGACAGACGCTCACACACATCAGTATAGTGTCCAGAAGACTTGGAGTGCACCAACTCCATGAGTCACATCAACACATTCAACACTAACACCTCCTCCACCACATCAATATAAAACCCACACAACACACAAACATGAACACAACATGACTAAACAACATCTAACTGCATCATGTAACATTCACAGAAGTCGCTGCAGCTGAACAGTGCAATCAGCAGGCTCACTGATTGCTACAATGTTTCACTTCTCTATTTCTGTTGAGCCTATTTACCAAATACATTGGTCGGCCCAAATGAGTAGTGGATGTTGTAGGACTGTCTTGGCTGACACGTCTCTGCAACATTGCGTGGACATGGGGGGCAGTACCTTTGGAGTGGCAAACCAGGGTGGTGGTCCCCATCTTTAAGAAGGGGGACCAGAGGGTGTGTTCTAACTGTAGGGGGATCACACTCCTCAGCCTCCCCGGGAAAGTCTACACCAGGGCACTGGAAAAGAGTGTCGGGCCGATAGTTGAACCTCATGTGGAGGAGGAGTAATATGGTTTTCATCCTGGTTGTGGAACCGTTGACCAGCTCTTTACCCTCGCTGGGGTGCTGTAGGGGGCATGGCAGTTTGTCAGTCCAGACCACATGGGTTTTGTGGACTTGGAGAAGGCCTACGACTGTGTCCCCAGGGGCATCCTGTTGGGGGTACTTTGGGAGTATGGGGTTGATGGCCCCTTTCTAGTGGCCATTCAGTCCCTGTACTGAAGGAGTGCAAATCTGGTCTGCATGGCCAATGGTAAGTCGGACCTGTTCCTGGTGAGGGTTGGACTCTGCCAGGGCTGCCATTTGTCACTGGCTCTGTTCATTACTTTTATGGACAGAATTTCTAGGTGCAGCCGGGTGGTGGAGGGGTCGAGTTTGGTGGCGGGAGGATCTCGTCCTGCTCTTTGCAGATGATGTGGTCCTCTTGGCTTTATCGGGCAGCAACCTGCAGTTCTTGCTGGGGCAGTTCATGGCCGAGTGTGAAGCGGCTGGAATGAAGATCAGCATCTCCAAGTCTGAGGCCATGGTTCTCATCCGGAAAAGGATGGATCGCTCGTTCCAGGTTGGGGAGGAGGTCCTACCTCAGGTGGAGGAGTTTAAGTACCTTGTTCATGAGTGAGGGTAGAATGGAGCGGGAGATCGACAGGAAGATCAGGGGATCATCTGCAGTGATGCAGACGCTTAACTGGTCCATCATGGTGAAGCGGGAGTTAAGCCAGAAGGCAAGGCTCGTTGTTTAGCGGCCAATCTACGTTCCAACTCTCAACTATGGTGATGAGCTTTAGGTAATGATCGAAAGCACAAGATTGTGGATAAAAAATGAGTTCCCTCTGCAGGGTCTTAGAGACAGGGTGAGGAGCTTGGACATCTGGGAGAGACTCAGAGTAGACCTGCAGCTCCTCCACATCGAGAGGAGCCAGTGGAGATGGTTTGGGCATCTGGCGAGGGTGCCTCCCGAGCGCCTCTCTGGTGAGGTGTTCTGGGCATGTCCCACTGAGAGGAGACCTCTGGGCCGACCCAGGACATGCTGGAGGGATTATATCACTCAGCTGGTCTGGGATCCCCCGGAAGAGCTGGTGGAAGTGGCTGGAGAGGGGGGCTGCCCCCACGATCTGGACCGTCCGAATAAGCGGAATGATGATCATGATGATGACGATTACTGGCCACACCCTTTAAAGGCAGCCCTCCTCTTAGGATATCCGGCTCTTGGTAAATTGGCAGGAAAATGTTTAATAACCTTGTTAAGTTATCAGTATCTGTTTAATGTATTTGCTAGAATAACCTATAGGAACTTTGAAGATGTATAACACTGTACCTCAAGCCACAGACCTCGAGAGTTAAAACATCCAATGTCCAAAGCAATATACGTTAAAGAGGGAAAAGCATACAACTCAATGACTTGATAAAAATTGTAATTTATAATTGTAAACTGGATGAAAGGATGTGAAATTATAAACAGTTAGTGTTAAATGATCATTAATTGTTTAAAAATCCTAAAAAGTCCATAAAAGCCTGATTGTCTAAGAGCTGAACTGACAAACACATTGAAGCAGATGGAGACAGAAATGAGGTGGACTCATGGTTCTGCTGTTGCTGCTGAACACACTGTCCTCCTGTGGTTCTGGACAAAATCCACAAAGAGTTCAAAACAGTCCAAAGTATAAAAAGGCAAGAAGGGAAAAAAAGACAAAGTAATCCAATAAATCCACAGAGAACAGAAGTGATCTCTGCATCTGCTCCACATTCAAAGTGTAGATGAAATCCCCTGAAGATGTGGGTTGGAAACCCCGTTCTTTAAGCTTGTTCACAGAACCTGACCTTGGATTTAGAATGATACATTTTGCCAACTCAAGTTATGACATACTTTATGCTTGAAACTTAACATAGTTGAGATTAGTATTAGTAACCCTCCCCCTGACAAAATGATGTGAGCCCCCTGCAACAATCAGAGTTTCCTATGTGCTCCCCTCCTGACAAACTCAGTGGCCCACCCCTACTGGACAGGCTGCATTACACAGAGGACACCATCAACCATCGCTCGTCCATCCCCTTGTTAATTAACACTTGAGTTGTTTATGACATGTTAATCACCAATTAACTGAACATGCATGAGTCTGCTTTTCCCAAACCCATGCATGGAGCAGCAGTTCATGATGATGTGTCAGATTATTTTCATTTCAAGTCATGGTGAGGTTTAGATCAGCTGGTGGCTGTGGTGACGTTGCTGAATTTTCTTATTTACTGGAAGGAGAAGCTTCCACATGTATGTACATGTATGTGGTGCACGGGTTGACTGTGTGCCTGCATGTGACCGGCTCCATTGTTCTGTATATGACTTTACATGTGTTTGTGTTTGTGTGAAGCAGGATTCTGCCATTTTAAATTCCCAGAGGATGATACAGGGTGCAAGTTGAATTCCCTCCATGTTGCTAACACATGACATCAGTGCCTGCCTCAGCTCCTCAGCACCTCAAAGGCAACAACAGCACCAGCACAGAGGTGACTGAAGTGACATTAGTTGGGGATTTTGGGTTTTTCTTTTTAACATTAGACCTGTTCAAAAATCCACTTGTTCACATTTCTGGAGCTACTGTAGTGCTCCCTGTGCTTTTGACCTGAAAATGCTGAAAATAACCATTTGGATTTAGGATTTCAGGAACCTCTGCCTCATGGAGCTTGAAGTTTTTCACAACACAATCAACCAAAAGGGTCAAAAAAACAAAAAACGGCTCCTTAACCCTTATCCTGCTGAAAAGCTGGTGACTGCAGCACTGAATGTAAATCAGAAAGTACTGATACGATAAAATGATAGAAAGATTCTTTGTTGTTTTCAGAGATAGACCAATAAACTGTATTTGTAAAAACATCTACAGACTTTACTCTGTGTTACTTTGGTGTATGTACAGACACAGTACATCTATACAACACACACATCAACAGGAGCAAGACAACAGGAGAGTCACATATGTGGAGACATTTACTGCAATATTCAAACATCAAAATGTTCCCAGTGTGTGTGTGGACATACACATGATATGCTGGCATAACACAGATGTGCACAGATAACAGCTGCATTATACTTCAATCAAGATAAAAACAGAACTGAATAACATTGATGTTATTTATTATTGATGAGCCCTAAGAAATGAATATATTTCTTAAAAACATTTAGGTTGTGGTTAATATGACAAGAAGACTTTGTACAAATGTGGACACTGATTGTGAAGTTCGTCTGCAGGCTTGTGTTGAATGGATGAAACATTTGTACAATAAAGAAAGCTGCCAAACAATGAAAAGTCTTAATCAGTTTAATCACAGGGTGTCTGTGGATTAATCTCAGTTAATCACATTTAAATATCAGTACTTTTTAATCTACATGAATCGTGTTTCATTTTGCATGAGGATGGTTTGTTGTTAGCTGGGCGACGTGTTAGCCTTAATGCTAGCAGTCTGGACTGATGGATGCTTCATGTTAATGTGGTGTTTTAATCTGAAAGGGCTTCAGTGAAAAGAAAACTTCTTCCTGCAGAGAGTCAGTCACTGTTCTGTCCTGATTGTTTTGTTCTCAGATTTCCTACTGAGAGGACCAATGAGCTGTTTAGCATCCTCCATGTTTATTGGTTGGTTCTGCTTCCTGTCACCACAGGATTAACAGCCTATTGGTGCAGGAGTGACGGTGACTCCACTGGGACAAAGTGCCTGAGATGTTCAGAGTCATTCTGTGCTGCACATGGAGTTAAAATTATGAATCAGATTAATCATGATGAAGGATTAATCCACATTAATGCATTATCTTTGACAGGCCTAAAAATAAACAAAGCTGCATCAAGAAGGTTCGACAAAGCAGAGCTGTCATGTAAAACACATCATATAATGATAGAATTCTGTTTGTGGTGTTAGTGAATGAATGAGAGAGTGATTGAGGCTGTGTGTGTGTGTGTGTGTGTGTGTGTGTGTGTACTACCTGCAGTTAGTGAGGGTGCTGCTCAGTCACAATGATTAGGATGATCATGGCCCAACAGAACATAATGAAACGTGATGAACCAATCACTGAACAGATATGTAATGTTCCAGAGTCAACATGAGAAGCAGTCTCATTGAAATAATGAGAGACTCATGGTATTGTCCAATGCTTGGTCCTGGATCCACAGAATCTCTTTAGGAAATGAACCAAGCCGACAGAACTGGGTCAAAGCCTATTGCACAATCGAAACTGAAAGTTGTTCAAACATGAACATGAACATTGTGTTTGCACTGAGGGAAGTGAGAGGGTCCACTGAGTGTTGTTGGTCATAGCACGTTAATGGGTAAATAATATTTTGCTCTATAACTCTGAACTAAACAAGATAGAGCAACAAATCAGGAGCTGGCAGGAGTGATCAGAGTAATGAATGACATTACTGAGGGTGGACAAGATGATGATGATTTCACAAATGTCATCTGTACAGACCCACAGCTGAAGGAGTATCTTCTGCAGGTTACACAGTTCAACAGTCTGACAGCTTCAAGAAGCAAACTCTTCACAAGAGACTGACTCTACATGTTCCTGTGAAACTGATCGAGCTGCAATGACTTAAATTCTGATATTTTGACTGGGGATGAGGCTCGATTATATACATCTATTTAATTAATTACTCTTTGTAATTAATTAATCTCAGTTAATTGTGTTTTAATATTTGTTCTCAAATGCAACATTTTTTTAATTTGAATGTATTTTAGTGGACGACTGAATCAAATAATAGACACAGACATGAATATTTTAAGCTCAGCTCGTTTAGTGTCTGGAAAAATGTATTTAGTTATATTTCAATTCAAACCAGTGGGAAATAAATAGAAAATATCCCTGGCCAAAAAGAACAGATATACAGTTGAAGTGCCATTTGAACAGTATTGACTTTAAATGGTAAAAAGAAAAACAAAGAAAAAAGAAAATTAAACATAAATTGCATTTTCTATGTTTTTCTTCTTCTGGTTAAACAACCAGTTTCACAGGGTGACCCAAAAAACGTGAATTTTTGAAGTGTGTGTTGGCAAATGTGCAAGTGACATCACTGTGAGACAGAAATGAAAGTTCCCTCATTGTTTCTTAAACGGCATCTTTTAAGGAGTTAAAGAGTTTTTGTGTCACCTGTATAACTGTGATGAGACAGGCTTCACTTTAACTGTCATCTGATTCCTCCATGTTGGCGGCCGGTAGTCGAGCTCTGATGTCTGCATCAGTGTGACCATGTAGCAGGAAATCATCAAGTGACAAATGGTCCACACTGTTTGAAATGCAAACTGTCATTACATTCATACAATTTTTTAGATGTTCATTTTTTTTATAATTAATTAATCACAATTAAAGTGTTCAAGTCCCAAGTTTTACAAAGTTTTTTTCTTGTATCTTGATACAATTGTCACACATGATGCTGACATAAATCCTTATTTTGTAATGTTCATCATGTTTGCTCACATCAGGGTATGTATGGAAACATCATTAGCTCTGCACTCAGGGTCATGGTGGATTCAAATACTTTCTTTGATACTTAATGGTGCTGTGCTTGTTTAGTTCAGGAGATATGGGACAGAACCTGATTTCAGGAGCTGTGTCTTTGATGCTTTAGGCTGATTGTGTTGTAACAAACTTCAAGCTCCATGAGGCAGTTTCCTGAAATCCTAGATCAGAATGGATGTTACACCTGACTTTGTCATGTCTAAAACATGGGAATCACTGCAGCAGCATATCAAAACATCAGAAGCTGATGTTTGAACAGGTCTAATGGATCATGTGTTCACAGTACTGACTGGTAGCAGCCCCAGACTAAAGGTTCTGCTGATACATCTCTTGTTATGAGGTTTGTCTGTATCACACATTTTTAGACTACAGACAAAGGCCACTTCTGAACCAGTAGGAACAGGTTTGATCTGCAGTGTGTGGGCTCAACAACAGCCTGAGGTTGTGTGACAGGAGAGCTCAGCTCGGTGTTTAACCACCATGCTAATGGGGTGTACTGCTTTTATTAACAACTGCTGTCAGCTTAGTAACATTGTTTTGAAGACGTGCTTCTGCAGCTCAGCAGTGTGAGAAGTGATGCTACGTCCATAGTACAGACCACATCCATCCTGGTTCCTGTGCTGACCCACCAATCACGTGTCACATCATCACCTCTGCTGCTGCGACAGCCCTGACTGTGGACACCACAGCCTTGTTCTTCATCTCAGGAGACTTCCCTGCACTGTATACGTCAGAATTCACTTCAACAGCAGGCGTTACTGAAGGTAACCCCCACACACCACTGCTCTGGAAAACTCAAATGTTCTGTTGAAATCCACAGCTCCAGAAAATCCCTTTTAAAATGTGCTAAGAGTTCAAATTGATCTGGATTGTTTCTGAGGTTCTTGTTGTGTTGCTCACTAGAGAAGGACTTCATCACTTTTCTTGATGTGAAAATGCTGGAGTTCAATATCTCAGAACAACCAAGAGAAGCTTCTAATTGTCAGATGATGACATGAGCTGCGAGCATCGAGCAGACACAGCAAAGATGTTGCTTTAATGGGAAAACTCATGGACGTGGCAGCAGAGAGCCAGGGAGGCAGGATGGGAAATGCTGTTCCTGATAATGATGGAGAACAACAGAATAAGGCCCTCAGACCTGGAGGAGCTAAAGCACCCCCTGCACAAGAAACAAACACACACACAACCCACAAACACACACATCCAAACTAAACAACTGGAGTCACAAACACGCCAGCTCCCTGGCACGCCCCGCTGCCTCTGGGCTGGAGTCAACAAGGCAGCGGACGCTAATGAGACCTGGCTCCCAGCATCCTTTGCATCGTGAAACCAACACATTTAAAAGCTAGGTGATGACTCTCCCTCTCAGACGAGTGTTTGTTCTCCTAAACACCCTGAGGTTTAATGCAGCGTCTGACATTTAGACGGAGCGTAGGCTCTGCTGAGGCGCCGCTCCGCGCTGTGCAGATCCAGACGCGTTCAGACACGTCCTCCCTCCAGCAGCGCCGCTGACACCCGAAGCCTGCACGCTGCGTCTGCACGCCGCATCTGCATTGTGACATCTGCGTCATTACAAACATGCCTCACACATGTATCACCTTCTAATCCAGCCACACACTCAGGAGGCTCGTCAGGACAAAGGAGTGACATCATCTCACTCATCAATGCTGTAAAAACAAATGCAGCCTAAAGTAAGTGTGTGTGTTTCAGTGTGTGTGTGTAATTAAAACATCAATACATGATTGATAATTCATTCTGATCATTCAACAATTACATCACACACACTGCACTTACAACTAGGTCACCAGATGTGATGAGATACCTGCAGGAGTTTAGCTCTAAATGAACATCCTGCTGTGATACTGAAAGAAAAGTTCTTCAAAGCTTCTTAAAGTAAAAGAAATGCTGGTGTGTGAAATATCAGAACTTTAACACACTGCTGGATCAGCAGTCATCACCTGAGGAAGGACCAAACCTCTTTTGAAAGGTCCTCTGTTGTTTTGACTTTTAAAATCCATTTCAAATCAAGATCTTGTGCAGTGCTGATTTCCAGTGATCACATCATTATTTATGTGGAAAAGATCCTGAAAATATACCAAGTATCAATACAAACACACGTGTTCCTAATGGTGGGAAGGTTTCAGGATCTCAGGATCATTTCTGTTTCAGAGTAACAGCCTGAAGCTCGGTGGGAAGAGCAGGTGTTGCTTTGTTTTGTTGACTGATGTCTGCATCACATGATGGTGGGACTGTTATCCTGCTCATGTGGTCACTCTGATACTGGACACACGCAATATACGGTCCCTGGACCACGGAGTCACTTACAGAAATAAATCAAGCCAACACAAACTGGGTCATGTCAATTGCGCAATTGAATACAAAAACTGAAATGACAGGCCCGACTTACAACTTACAACCAGGTAAAACAAAACAACAACAACATATATATATATATATATTTATATATATATATTTATATTG
>OOFC01048777.1:0-19228 GCA_900323345.1 Pseudochromis fuscus
GAGTCAATGGGTGTTCCTCCTGTTCCCGTGGAAACCAAAGGGGACTGACACACCTGGGCGTAATTTACTCATGAACTAAATAATGGGAATACACTGTTGGGTAAAAGTAACAAAATATTGGGTAAAAACAACAAAATGTGGCAAAAGTAACAAAATGTTGAGTAAAAACAGCAAAATGTTGGGTCAAAATAATAATACTAGTAATAAATTTTATTTATGAGCGCTTTTAACAAATGCTCAAAGATGCTAGAAATGCTCAAAGATGCTAAATATAACAAATTGTTGGGTAAAAACAACAAAATGTTGGGTAAAAATAACACATTATTCTTTAGTGTACACATTATGTACTACATTCAACAATCCTGGTTTCTTTCATCTCTGTAGAAATCCCATTGTTTGCTTACACAACATCTAAAAAGAAATAAAACAATGGCCTGTTAGTTTTTGGCATTAGTTTGTGTGTTATACCACTTTATTCTTCCACCATTTTCAAAAAGAATTACCTGTCATGACTGTTGTGCTGGAAGTTGTTACAGGATACAAACAGGAAGGATTAATGTCACTGGAAATGCCAAATCCCTTGTAAACAAACTTGTTCGTCTCCCTGCCTTTTTACACTCACATTCACACATACAGTGTGTATGTCCTCTGACACACACACCCTCAGACTAGCAAGTGTGAGAATGTGTGATGTCAAGGCTGCCCACCTACTGAGCAGGCTACCTCTGAAAATGAGGTGTCCAGTCATTTTCTGTCAATATTCACATTGGTTCCCACTCACTGTGATCAGTCAGCACGGTGACCTGTCGCACACGTCTGAGACGGATGTTGTGTCTTGTCTGGAGACATCTGAGTCATCTGGCAAAACACAACAACAACAACAACAACAACAACAACAACAACAACAACAACAACAACAACAACAACAACATCTTTAACTTAGATGTAGGCTTTTCCATTATGTGTTTGGTAATCACAGAATAATTTAGCTCACTGTCTCTGCCTTGGTAAGAAGCTTTCACACACACAACATGCTTCATGGTTCAAATCCTGATTAGTTTGCTAATTCGGTGCAGTTGATTGAGGCCGAACTCTCCAAACAACAGACAACAAACCACAGAACTGTGTGATAGTAGACACGTGATTTTTTTTAATCACGAATTCAAAGGATAAACAAGTAAATTTATCTCCTTATCGTGGGAGCTGTCAAGGAAGAGATCTCCTTAGTGGTCTACATAATCATCCAAGGCTTTCTAACCATGGTAACCATGGTAACATATGTGCACATCAGCATGAGGCTGCAGAGATTTTCTCCGATACATCAGAGAAAAAGGAAGTTAGACTGAGGTGTGCTGCTGTTGTTTTGTTTTTTTCTTCCTGTGCTTTCGCCCATATTTTCTAGTTCTGCCTGTTCAACATTATTAATGTCATATGAGGTTTGGTTGTCGTCTTGGTAATGTTCACAATCAATAATTTCTTTGTGAGCTCACAGGCGAAGATAAATCAGCTCATCAGCTGCAGTGGAGGGGGAGGTACTCAGATGTATTAATAAAAGTGGTGATATTAGAGTGTATAAGCAAACAGAGGGAAATCTCCAGCACAAAAACATTTATTTTAGAAGAATCATACAAGAATAAACAGTCTTTATATTAACTTATTGAATATGTGTAAGCAGGATTTTAATGTTGCTGCTGGTACAAGCCGGGCTGATCCTTATATACTGTGTTTCTCACATAAAACCAGTATTCAGTTAAAACCAGGTGTCTAATAATAGCTGGTGTCATGGTTATAATGAAGAATAAAGGCCAAACCCCAAATACATCCCAGGGTAAAAAAAAACAAAAAACAGTGACTGACACTGAGGGAATTATACAGTGTATCTGCAAATATTTCACAATAAAAGCTTGCTTAATAAATGTGGCTTTCTGTCCTCTGAAATGTTTTTATTTATATCATGTATTATTTGTTTTATGTATGTATGTGTTTTGACTGTAGTGACTTTAATGTTTTGATTTGCTTTGGTCCTGATCATCAAAACTTTGTACTGAACTGACATATGACTAATTACATTTATCAATCAGATGAAATTAGCAACAGAGTTCTGCCTCTAATACAAGCTGGCCTCAAATAGTAGCTGGATACCTGGCTACTATTTCTGGATTTATGGTAAAGGCTAAGCAGTTTTTAAAAAATATTATTTAACATTCTCATGTTTTAATTGATTATATTTCATCATTTTAATCTTAGATTGAGTCAGATGTCAGATAAATGTAGTGATGTAAAAAGATTTGGACTTTCACCACTTTTACTTTTTAGTCCATATGATTTTACATGAATGCTTCTTTGGTTTTTCCATTTATATATTTTTTTCCTTAGTCCAAACTAACACAACCCACCCACAGATAATAAGCCGTCCTCAGATGGGCACATACTGGCTTTAATTTTCAGATTTGACTTCCCACTGGTCATACTCAATTTTCAGTATTTTGATTCAGGTTTTGTTTTTGACATTGTTGGATTAAAGAAGTGTATACAACCCAAAGAAAGTCTGGGATTTGGAGACATTGTTGTGCAAAGTCATGGAGAAACTGAAGGCCTTGGGCACCTCCACACTTTGGTTTAGTTACAGTGGCTGCTTCAGGTGGAAAAGGGTGGAGATTTTTTTGTGGACTAAATAATTAAATAAGAAACTAAATTTTAAAACCTCTTTTCAAGGGACCATGCCAAGCAAAAAGACCATCTCTGCAATCATAAAAAAAAAAAAAAAAAAAAATCTATATTGTACACTGGTAGAAATGTGTCCAGCCTTAGAGGTAAGTGTAAGTGGCCAGGTCCCAGAGAGGCTCATTAATCATCTCATATCTCCAGAAAGAGAAACCTTACTATTGTACTCATGACATGAACTATTACAACCAGACAATTGCAAGTGAGAGTTCATGACATAACTTTTTGTTGCTATTCCCTCAGAGTATAATATATCTAATCATACACAGTTATGATGTGTCATTTTCAATTCTTGCTCATGTATCAGTTTCTGTGACACTGGTGAAGCCTCGGAAATGAAAGGAGCTAAATTTGACCAGAATTGGGTCACTAATGGAGGAAAATTAACTCCTGCGTGTTTATTGGTTCCAGTTTCCAAGATCCAGCTTCAGGTCAAAATTACACCAGAATAATTCAGAATTCAAAACTTTTCTGCAATGAGAATATCACACCGAACATTATTAATGTATCTTTTTATTACTACCAATAACATAACTTTCCATTCATTTTTTTTCATGTAACATTTTCATGTTTCATATCTTGAAAACTTTTATCACCTATTTTCTAATTCCTCTGCTCAGAGTATATAAGAATTATCACATTTCATCTTGGAGGTGGATAATTTCCCAAAGTTTTCAGACCAGGTGAAGTGCTACTTTAAGCCCCTGTCCCACTACGCTGTCTGTCTGCCTCCGTCTAAATATTTACGTCAGACGTGGTCATACGGCGGCAAAATCACATCAGATTTTTTGGCAATGGACAGTAGATAGCGTAGCATGAGTGAAGTCTAAATACATCTGAGAAACGTCTGCTGAAGTATGACGAAACGACTGAAAAATGTCAGAATCGCGTCTTTCAACATCCAGTTTGCGTCAGCTTTTTATACCAGCTGGATATGTTTCTGCCTGCCTGGCTGTTGCCATGGCATTTCTCGTACTTATCTCTAACTTTTGCATTGGTTTTGACCATTATTCAGACGTGATTAGATGTTACTAGATGTTCCTCTATGCGTATCCATCCGGTTCTACAGTTACGATGGCTGTCTTTGGCCTGAGATCGCCATGTTTCCTTGACATTATTCAGCTGTTTTCACCATTCCATAGATCGATGGAGCGTCCTGTGGATGGAGGTGGACGAGCTGTCCCTCTGCTCAACAGCCATAAAAGTTTAAAAACCGATAAGATTTATGGGAGTGAAAATGGCAAAAAAAAAACTGTTTTTGGAGTTTTTGTAATGGCTAGCAGCATCTATCAGCGTCTCTACATCTGTAAAGCAGCTGAAAAACAAAAAAGTCCAATAAACACAATCTTTGTTTTTCAGATGCCATCATTACACAGTGCAGTGGGACAGGACCTTTAGGATCACATCAGGTTAACAGTCAGTGTACGAAGGCTGAAAAATGAAACAACACATTCTCCTCGGTGGTGTAAACACTGATGGTTCAGTCCACATTGTGGGTCAAAACTCTGTAAATAGGTTTGAAATTCAGTAGTGAGAGCTTGCAGAGAGGTAATTGTCGAGGACTTGCCGTCCACTTGTTGTAAACTGTAGTGACGCTGCAGCTTTTACCCGTATGACTCAGTGCAATTGCAGTTGACATTGAATCAGCCCAGATCAGCGTACTATAGCAATCCTGGCTCGTGTGTGTGAAGGCGATGCGAGAGGTCCGTGACCATGTTTCTCTGGATGTTGTCGTGATGTTGGTTCAACATGTGTTACTTTGTTTTTACTCCGCTCTCTAACTGCCTGGATAGTTGGTGTCATCAAACCTGTTGTGGTCTTGGGCAGGAGGAGCTACACAGATTATATAACCACAGAGTCGGCTGTACACATCTGCTCCTTTAGATCGTTCCCTCTGAATGAAACCATGCTGACAAAAACGCTGTATTTATATCAAGTGTCTGTGTCGTTTGTTCTCCATCATCTGCGTACAACCAATTATCCTCTGGACTTTTATGATGCCACCAGATGTTATTGCTGGCGTGTTGGTGACAGAGTGGCAAAGCTGTCTTAGGGTTGAGAGCCTCAAACACAATATGACAGATGTTCGGGTGCATTTAGAAAATTAAAAGCCTGTGGAGGGAGAAAAAGCAGGAAGTACTGTAGTGAGGATGATAAAGGGAATTGAAAGGACTGAAAGAAAGCTGGCCTGAGGTCTGAGGAGGAGACGGAGGAAAGAGGAAAAGATAAAGGAACAAAAGATGGAAATATAGATTGGGGTTCATCATTAAAGATTTCTTGCTAAGGCATTTAGCGCTCACAGGCCAGATGGATCTCAAACCCCATAATGATGCTGCAGTGACCCTTTTAATGTCTTTTAAAAGTAGGATTTTTTTCACTATTCCTGCCATGAAGCCAAAAACATGTTGCTACCAAAGACTGTAGCCTCCTGAGACCCCAGCTTTTGTTTGCCATGCATTTTTAATTTCTCCCAGCTCATTGGGATGATTAGGTCCTGATAAGTCTAAACACTAAGCATTGTCTTTGAACAGAGAGCAGTAATAGTAGTAGTAATAATACATTAATTGATGTATTGTGCTTTTGCTACCTCTAGAAGGAAGACGAGGGTGTCGACAAACAAAGATAGGATTAGATATAGTGTCCACAAACAAGGACGACCGCTTTTTGTTAAGAAATGTGAAGTGTACACTAATCCACAAAGTAGCAACCATATGTTTATGTGGTTATTTTTTACATATTTTAAGCCCTTATAAACCCTCCCATCCTCTTATAAACATTTCCCACACAGTTATACAGTATAAATCATTTATATTATCTTAGATTCATTGAGATTATGTATGGAAACAAACTGTTTACACACTATGCACAATGTCGTCCTTTGTGTGAAATCACCTGGGCTGCTGCTTAGCTCAATCTGAGCCAGTTAGCATCCAGGATACTTAGCCACATCCTCTGATTGGTAGCTGCTCAGCCATCTGCCAATAACATCCCATGTGTGGTGTAAATGTGTTAAAGAACTATAGAAATAAAAAGACCCATTGTCTGCAGGAGTCTGTGAACCAGCAAAAAATCTGTTACACATATTTAGAAATGTTTGCATATAAAATCTACGATAGAGTGAAGCTGCAAAGTCGAAGCAAAATGTAGCAAGGGATTACTGTTTACAAATGTAAGAAGCAACCAATTGACTTCAATTCAAATATAATCATTTTCAACCATGAAATACTCATATAGAAATACTAATAGTAATTCTGATATCATTACATTATGTCAGCTCAGTCTCCAATCAGACCAGCTCTGAGCCTCCTCACTCATCCCTTCATATCCAAATATGGTCACTTCTGGCTCCGAACAATCAACATGGCCACATTCAAATACTAAACTCCTGGCTTCAGAAGGCGTTAGCTTCGTCCATGCAGTGCACAGTCTTTGGTTGCTAGTTGAAGCTTGATGTTGAGACAATCAGGAAGTGTAACACTTCAAATCCTCCAATGGTTCAAGACTGATGAGAGTTGGCAGGAAAAAATAACTCCTGCTGCTTTGATTTTACGTAGCGTTACCTTGACAACAGCACTGACACCGCATGTCGCTTTTTGATCACACTGATCTTACACAGGATGAGAAGTTAAGTGGATGGTACCTTGTGTTTTCAGAGGATCAAAAAACTTCTCCAAGACAAAGTCGACTGGAGCTGAATCTTCTGCTCATTTAATAAACTGCGTCTGTTTCGTCTTCTTGTAGCTGTAATGATTTCACTCTTTGTTTGTATTTGTTTGTCTGTATTGGCTGTAAAGTTCATCATCACAGAATTTATGAAGGTAATTGTCAAGAGTGACCTTTGATTCTGACAAGAGGATTTGTGGGCGGCATTTAGAAAAAATACAGAAACTGTTTCAGAAACACGAGCAGTTTGAAAAGTGAAGACGTCTTCATCATCATGGTCTGTACCAGTCCAACCCCACAGAGCTGCAGCAGCACGTCTGCAGATACCTGGTTTCAGTGATCATGAACCCTTAAGTGGTTCCTGTGGACGATGTATAAGATATAAGGTCAGACTTCATTCATGGGAAATCTCTACGGATGATTTTTATATGTTGTTGTTGGAAAAATATCCAATTCTCACATCTTTGATGAGACACTGAAAGTCTGCATCCTGGAGGACACAGTGTCCACATAGGGCCATTAAACATTGATATCGTATGTTTGAAGCCTATATCCTGCAGGTAATCAATAATATAAAGGTGTCAAATATTAATTTCTCTTTATGGAAGAAGAAAATGTTAAATTTATACCCTATATGGGCAAAAATGTGTTGGAGAAAACAAATGATACTGTTAAAAAAAAAGTTTATTTTTGGCCTTGACACAATAAAAAAAAAAAAACCTGGTTATTTTCCAAAATAAATCCAAAAATGTGCTTGCCCATTAAAGAATTACCGTATTTTCCGGACTATAAGCCACTACTTTTTTCCGACGCTTTGAACCCTGCGGCTTAAACCCTGGCGTTTCTCATGTATCGGCGGCACGAAGCTCGTTAGCTTTTTACAAGCTAGCAAGCTCCGTGCCGCCGATACATTTAGCGTCGTCACATCATCGACCCGGTCAGAGTGGACCACATGAAACTGTTCGAATAAATTCAGTAGCGGCTTATAGACAGGTGCGCTCAATAGTCTGGAAAATACGGTAACTTTATTTTTGAATTCATTGCACTGATGTGTACAGATCTCCGTGTATCTCCTCACACTCGTTGCATGCTGCAGTGTTTCTTGTTTGTGTGCAACAGCGATGTGGTCACACCTCTCTGGAGATTTGCCACCACTTAGTATTCAGCTTGACCTCAACACTTTTATAGTTTACTCTGAACACAAAGTACACACACTCAGCCCGGGCTCTTGCCTTATTGACCTGCATGGATCAGAGAAAAAGGCCGAGACGCAGACCTTTATCTCACTGTCAGGAGCAGTTTGAGGCAGTTTGACCTCAGAATGAGGATATAACCTGTTATGATGGTGGCCTGAAACTATTTATCCATGTCCGCCCGTGCACATAGATGTTAGTTTAACTTGTGAGGCATGCTCTGTGTGTGTGTATGTGAGTACTTTATTATCCTCACTGTACCATTTACGACACCCTACTTTTTGCCGTTAGACAATCATTTTGATGCATGCCTGCAATTGTGTACCTGTTTACTCTAATTAGTTTCCTCTGCGTTCAAGTTATTAATATTCCAGCGGTGCCTGAAAAAAGTTATTATCCAGCACAAATCAATATCATGTCCAAATGGGGAGGGGGGGCAAACACACACTGAGAGCCAGAAAAAAATCTATAAGCCTAATTAATTTGCCACATTTAGCTACTTTACCCAGTTTGATATGAATAAATGAGACGGCTTGTGGTTTCAACTCTGCACGCTGCCCTCAATTTAGTATGATTTTTGCTGATATAACTCCCCATCGCATCGCTGTTTGGCCGGCGTCGGTCAAATTCAAGTAGTGTGACTGCATTTGATTGCCTGGTGTGGTGGAGATATGGGAGGAAGTGGCACTTGAGCGAGTGCTAAATGTACATTTTGTGCCAGAGGAACAGGAATATTACTCACCATATTAACACGTTTGAGGCTATTCTCTGATTGGCCGGTCCCACTACCCCCACCCCCCTCCCTCCCAAAGCTGTTTGATGGTGATGGTTGTGACACAGACACTTAGCAGCCATACATTTTGCAAACTGAAGTTGAGATCTGGACTCGTGCTTACAGGACTGTGCTGTAACTGTCCCTTCTGTGTTTCTGCCCATCTTCACATGACAGAGCTCCTCTGCACTCACCGCGCTGCCTCACATGCGAGCATATGGCTCACGGTGACACCTTCAGCCAAACGCCACGCCGTGAGTGCATTTATTTTTAGAAGCCATTGTCCGAGTGGGAATAAAACTCCCCGACACGGGACAGCCCAGATGTCCCGGCTAATCTTAACCACAGCTGGGGCGCATCCGCCACTTGGACATCATCAGGGAAACGTCCTCTTCACTGATTTTACCATCGAAGAAGAACTTCTTCATCTCACTGCTTCCTCACAAGCAGTAGCTGAGGAGGTCACTGCGTGGATGAAGTCTTCAGAGCGAGCGCAGGGAAACACGAGAAGCTTCAGACAGCGGGAAAGCATTTAACTTCAGGCCTTCAGTCGGCCCGCCTTTCATTTCCTTCCTTTGACAAGTGCCTCTCATTCATCCTCATCATATATCTCAGATAAGACCCAGGGATCAGCGGTTCGCATGATTTGAAGACGGTTGTCACAGTAACTGGGGCAGTGATGTCATCAAGGGGCCAAAATGATTTCCTCCCATCATCATGAGATCAGGATTGAGTATGTTTGACTGTTCCAGTGGTGAGGTCAGGCATAAACAAATCAGGACATTATATATTATCTTGAAAATAAATTACCTAGACTACATTAAAGCAAAAAAGAAAAAAAATTTCAATTAGCCCGCCCACTAACAGCGATTGTCCAATCACAGCTTAACAACTGTTACTCAGGTTGGTGAAACTGTGTTCATGCTGTGGTACAAAGAAATCTCTTAATTTGTCTTTTTTTAATTAAAAAACACACTCAACACTCAGGGAAGTTAAAGAGTTAACCTGACAGCACAAACACTGCTGAGGCCTAATCCTGCTGCACTGATGCTGTTTCAGCTCGTCGGGTAAACTCATAACTTTGTCAAATCTTGATGGATTTTGTTGATAATCTACACACACATGGATGACATTCATGTCTACAATCTGAGGTAATCTGGTGGAGATCAGACATGGATTATGCCTTGGTGGTGGTTTGTGATCTCTGACTATTTTCTTGAGCAGACTCCTTTTGTCAACCTCTGTCTGAAATCAAGTCTTCGTTTTAAATCTGCTTTGACAGTAAACTGCATGTGGACAGTGTATTAGATAAATTCTGCTTCTCTTTATTAGCAGTTAATGTGGAATAAGTGTGTTTCAGCCGATTTGATTTTTATTTGAAAGCTTCTCCATTTGCCGTTTTGACTAATGCCTGATTTTCCAAGGAGAAAAGTCCTGTGGAAGAAGGGAAATGATGCATTTAGGCCGACAGATGCAGCATCAGTGGTGTGTTTGAATAATAAACTCAGTAATAAACTATAGCAGATGTTCATCTAAAGTCTCTGGCTTGTGTCTTCTCCTTCCTGCTGTTCCCTCTCATCTAGAGACACACCCCAGGCCAGTGACGGTGGAGTCAAGACGCCACGATCCAAAACTTCTTCCCGGTTCCCCAGACTGGGCCGCAGCCGCACCCAGGAAGCCAGACCTGAACCCCAGAGTGGTGACCTTTAACCCCACAATCCCTTTGCAGTGAAAATGTCTGTGGATGTCTCAGTGTCTGTGGAGTGTCCCGCACAGGCTCACGGTATGTGAGGACATTTAGGGCGTCTAATGGACCTTAAAAGCATTACAGATAAAAAAGCCTCAGTCGAGGAATGGAGATGGATGCACTCACATGGCAGGCCTCTCTAGGAGAATATGTAAATGCTTCAGTGTGTGGCCAGGCTGACTAAGGGATAAATGGCTCCCCCGAGGCTGCCTATCGATGGACCCACTCATACAGCACCTCTTACCTCACTGAGAGACCGAGAGACTCTCTGAAAACTGCACATGGACTCGCCTGGACTGCTCCCTCTCATCTCAAACACGCTGGGATGATGGGGACATGATTTTTTTTTTTTTCTTACTCTGATCAGTTTTGTAGTGACAGTGTATCATGGTAACAGTGCCTACAGTGTTTTGTAGCTGCTTTCCTGCTCTGGGGAGGGAGGGGGTGGCTCGCAGAGAGGAGAAATGAAAGTCTTCTCGTGGGTAATGAGCGTTGTTTTTCAGCTAATGTGTCAGCATTATGGTGCCATTACATTTTAGACAATAGTGATTTACACTCAGTGGTGTGGACCACCAGGCAGCGGACATTCCTTTTTCCTACTTCTGTTATAATATTATTATTATGGCTTTTTATAAATAATCTGCCGAAAGTGTAACATATCTTAATGTCACTGGGAGAGCGGTAACTATCAAAACATATTTTAGTGCTGGGGAGTCATAGGGACTGTATACAAACCCTGCCCTAACCCAAAATCTGGTACTGGTAATACTCTCCACAGTAGCTACTGATGTGTGCATGAAGTGAAATTAGAAATCTTCAAATTCATGACAAACATAATAAAATCAGGTATAATCCAACTGCTCCAAATTTCAAAATAAAACGACACGAAATTAAAGATAAAACTTAAATTGTGACACTGTTTCTAAAATGATGATGTAAGCGCAGAGTGAGTAGAGACTGGGACATTTAATCACTTGTGTCAGTAAAAAGCCACATTTATTATTTGCAGTGTTGTGCACAAACACAAATAGTTTATTGAACAGCTGATGTTTTTTGTAAAGAACATGAATGTGAGTATCGTGCAGGGTGAAGACTTCGTTCACCCGATTTCTGGAAAATCACAAACTTTTGAATTTGATTTTACGTCTGCACTTCCACTTGTTACCATCTGAGCCTTCCTCGTGACCTTGTGGGTGACCTGGGTGTGAGTAGAAATGAAAAAAAAAAGGAAATAAAGGAGAATTTCGTGCAGTTTTACGACACTGCCTCTCCATCGTCCCCAGCGATGAGCAGAATATATGTATTTACTGTAAAATACACACTGATTGTACAAGTATGCAACAGCCAGTGGGAGGTGGCACTGATGAAAAAAGGTAGGAAATGTTCATGAATTTGTTTTGAAATTGAATTATGAAACATGAATGACAACTTGTTCATTTTACTCTGTGTGAACTATGAACGAGCTTTTGTGAAGTGTCAAGATTATTTTTGTTTGACCAGGACGATTAAATCCAGTGGCAGGATCGTCGTCCTCTGCATGTGGAAAAGTGCATTTTTATGACCCATTGTACACTGAAGGCAAAATTTTCAACTATTTACACATTAAAGAAAAAAAAAAATTCTCAGTAAAAGATAAAAGAAACTTTTAGTGAGTAAAAAAAGTAGACTGCTCTGTCCTGAGCAAAAAGAAAAATATTTAAGTCTCTCGCCCTAATAATTTTTGGACAGTCACTTATTCAGAAAGATCATAAATAATTGTAATTCTTGTCTTTTAAGATGATCACTCCACATATCCAGTCGTCTTAGTTGAGTTTTGAAAACCTGATGTAATGTATAATAAATTTCTGTCAAATATTGTTAAGAAAAAAGGAAGAGATGTACCGTATTATCATTAAAGTAGATGGATGAGCTGCGTTTAGTGCAGTTTACCCTCCACTGCATCACATAAATATGGGTCTCCATCAAAGGTCAACTGGCTGTACGGCAAAATTCAATGTTTAATGATTGTTTAGCTAATGTGTCTTAGCAGGATTTAATGCAGCGTAATGTTGCAAATGAATGTTTTCCCAAAAAATGACTAAACACTTGAAGAAAAGCTGCTTGTTAGAGGGCAAGGAAAGGGCTGCAGAGCATCAAGTGTGTGTTAAACAGAGGCTCATGTATATGTATGGATTACCCAAGAGTAGTAAGAGACGATGTTCAAACGAGGAGTGATTGTGTTAGAAGGACTTCGGAAAACTTGAATCAAAGCGTTGGCTCGGCGAGCGGTAAACACTGTTCACCAGCATTGAAGCGAGGTGAACAAACAAGGCTTGTGGGTTTTAATTATGTTGTTATTCTTTCACAGAAATGACCCTCACAGGCATCCAGCCGCTGGTAAACACTGCGCGGCGTTGTCAGGAAACTCTCACAAGGATCCCGTCAAATGAAGGTTTTTATCAGCCTTCTCTGGGACCTTTTAAACAAAGCTTCGTCGAGCTGGTTCATAAACATCAAGGAAACAAAGAATACAGTATCACAACTTTTTAAAGAACATATTTGATACGTTGAAATGTTTTGGTCCTCAGTCTGATGAATGACATTAGATCCTCACTGGTGATGTTTTGGTTGTAGCACTGCCTTATATATAGTAGAAAATCAGCCCACAATCATATAATCTGTACGACTGGCAAACAGGATTGTCACATAGTCTCTACATACCAACAATAAACAAGTAGCCTTTCTGTAAACAACTCTCTCACAGTGAAGATTGGGGTCAGTATGCTAATGAACAGCATCATTCAGACAAAGCTACGACTTGTAGGTGCAGCCAGGTGCCTACATTACCCACAATGCAACGCAACCATTGACAGTTGGAATTTTGGATGTGTTGTGCTAATAGCAGTTTTCACCCTTGATGATGCCCTGTGGAGCTTTAAGCTATTAGACAAGTCTATGGTATGCAACCATGTGCATACCATAGACTGTATGTAGAATGGATGAAGCCAGCATGACATCACCTGTTGGTTTGTGAACTCAAGTGACCATATTTGGAAATGAAGGGAGGAGTGAGGAGGCGGGTTTGACCTTTGAGTCCGAGGACACTGCCCAATGTGAATGAGACTCAAGTTCAGGTCTTGTCTCATTGGAGACCAGACCTGTCAATCAAACAAACCACACCCCTAAATACTCCTCCTTTTGAAGCCTAATGTTTGTAATATGTATTTACTTTTTTTTTTTTTCAGATAAACCACCAGATCACTGAGAAGAAGAGTTGACATCAGAATGACTTGTGGAAAAAAAAAAAAAAATTTCATGGTTGAAAATGACGATTTTTGAATTGAGGTCAATAGGAATATTTTTGGAGCCAGTGTCTTGTGGCCATCAGCAGTATTACACCTTTTGGCACATTGACCTCCTTTTTGAGACCCAGTTGCTTTGTGCATTTCTATATACAGTCTGTTGTTCATACCATTGGCTGTGTGAAAAGTGACATCAATATAGAAGTGTCAAAAACTGCAATACCACTGATGGCCACTAGAGCTTGGCTTAAAGAAACTCTGCCTCTATTAGACTTCCATTCAAAAATCGTCAACTTCCTTCATGAAATACTCAATAAATACATTTTTCCACAAGTCATTCTGATGTCATTAGTGAAATTCAACTCTTCTTCTCTTCTCTATTCTCTGGTGGTTCATCTGAAAAAAAATAATTAGGTAGATATTAGACCACAAAGGGAGGTGCATTTAGAGTATTTAGTTGATTGAAGTATTGGTTGATAAGCCTGTTTTCATAGATTCCCGTTGATGCTTTGTTAGACCCACCAAGCTGTTCCCTAGCTCCACCCTCATATCCAAATATGGTCACTTCAGGCTCCAAAAATCCAAGATGGCCAAATGCTAAAATTGAGGCTCAAAATGCGACTCCCCAAACCAACTGGCCGAGGTGGCTACATCCATCTTTTATATCCTGCTGGATAGCAAACATGAGAGTAAACATCAAACAGATTCAGTGAAATGCGCTTTGCAAATATTTTACATTGGGAAAAACACTCAACATATTTATTAAATCCATGTGTTTTCCTGTACAGCTCCACAGGCCACCCTGAGGCCTGAAACATGGTGACTGCTGTCCACCAGGAACTTCTTCCTTTGATTAGAAATATTTAAAAAAGTATCTCAGGTACTGTTAAGAATGCACAATCCAAGCTGTTTATTGACAAGATGAAAAAAAAAAAGGCTAGTTGCTTCGTGAAGAGGTTCCTGTTGGACGTGCAGTCATGCTCCTCTGTCTTTTTTACATTAGAGACATCAGTATTGTTTCAAATAGCTGCATCTCCTTCCCCCATAATCCTCCAGGCGCCGGATGAATGAACTCTTACTGAGACCTGTAACCGGAGCGATGACGAGCGAAGGAAGCTGATTGGCTTATTGCGATGCATCCAAACTGTTCTCTTTCAATATGCCTTGTCTGTTTAGTGTACTTTTCTGTCTTTGCCTTAGTCAGCAGTCAGGCCTTATCTATCAGTGTCACAGCAAAGAGGGGGAGAACAATAAAGTACAATGTGTACAGAACATACAGTACCACTGCCCGTGTGTCAGTGTTGTCATTGTTGACCCCGTTGTTCGCATTTATGGATGAAGGTCACTTCACAATTCATCTGCAACAGTAAGCTTTGTGTGTGAACCCTTGTCAGAATATATTTATGTATTCATGCACGTACACACACAGGTTTACGGTGCTGTTTAGATACAAACCAGGTGTGTTATAAAGCAGGCATGTGTGTGAACTGCATGCACAAATGGATAATGGATGAATACAGTGAGTTTCATTTATGGAGCATCTGTTTTGCTGGCTGAATGTGTTTTTTTTTCACTAAGTAGTCTCTGAGCTTTTATTCAAACCACCCAACCAGTTCAGGAGAGACGGTTCCCCGGTTGTGGGGTTTTGCTGTGCTCGGCCGGCGGAGAGACCGAAGAAAGAATGACAAGGGTGGACGAAATGCTCGTTGTCCATTGACCAGAAAATTGGTTACAAGCACGTTTACGCTGTGGATGGCTGCTTTCAGTGATGTTAGACATTACACACAGACACACACAAGTAGCTGCAAGAACACTAAGTGCTGAAACAAGACATCTCCAGCAATGTTTCTAGAGTTTTAACAGAATAGTCCGACTTAGCTTTGACATTTATCAGTTAGATAATAGTTTAAAAACTAACTGTGATGTATCAAATGCATGTACAGTTGTGCTCATACGTTTACATACCCTGACAGAATTTGCGATTTTTTTGGCCATTTTTCAGAGAATGTCGATGAGAGAAAAACATTGTTTCACTTATGGTTAGTGGTTGGATGAAGCCATTTATTGTCAAACAACTGCGTAGTCTTTTTGAATCACAATGACAACAGAAACTAAATGGTCAATGGAGAACATTTATATAGCGCTTTTTTGACCTTAGCTAGGTCCTAAAGCACTTTACAAGGCAACTCATTCACTCATTCACTCATTCACCCATTCACACACCAATGGCTACCGAGCTGCCATGCAAGGCGCTAGCCACCATTGGGAGCAACTTAGGGTTCAGTGTTTCGCGTAAGGATGCTTCGACATGTGGACAGCTGGGGATCGAACCCACAACCTTACGATTCACTCTACCATCTGAGCCACAGCCGCCCAGCTAACTACCCAAATGACCAAAATGCCCCAAAAAATCACAAATTCTGCCAGGGTATGTAAACTTATGAGCACAACTGTATACCAATATGCTCAGCCTGTATATATATATATTTATAATATATATGTGTATGCACTGATTCTCCTGAGGGTTCTGGTATATTTGATGTATCTGAAGAAATTGGTGGAACAGCAGCTTTTATCTGTAAATTCAAAACTGAACTGTTCATGTCAAGAGAGGCAAAAACCACAAGGAGCTGCTGCGAACAACACCACCTGCTTCAGCAGAGGATGCTGCATCACATCTGTACAGGTGCAGGTGAGTCAGATCTGTTTCCCAGCTCCAACGGTAAAGAGAGGACACATTAGGGACACAATACATGTGCAGCACACAGATCTGAGTTTTTAAGGTTGAAGACATATTAGGTAGAAGTTAGGTATTGTTTGAGGCTAATGCAGAAGTGTAATACCAGTGATGGCCACTAGAGCAAAAAACACGCTACAACTGACTTCAATTCAAAAATCATATTGTTCAATTGTGAAATACTCAGTCATTTTGTTTTACAAGTGGTTCTGATGTCATTAGCTAAAGTCAGCTCCTCTCATCATCTTCCACTGCAGGCTCCAGCCCCTCACCACCTGATTGGATAAGTGGGTACAGAAGATGGACACACATCCCTCTGGAAACCATTTTATCACTAAGTAGTTATCATGCTTCAAAATGAGGAAGATTTACGGTTGTTGTTAGGCTGATTGACTCAAGTCTCATACACATTGGGCAGTGTCCTGAGGTTAGAGGGTCAAACCCCCTCCTCACTCCTTCCTTCATATCCAAATATGATCGCTGGCTCCAAAAACCAATGGGTCATGTCATATTAGCTTCGTTCATTATATACAGTCTATGTGTAATACCCTATGTATAAAGATTCATCTGTTATGTTTTTCAGGCAGACAAACACACCAACACGGGAAAAACTAAACATCCTTGATGGAGGTGACAAAGTTCAAACGAGTACAGTCACACAAAACACAACATTGATCACTGCTGCCTCTCCTGTTGACCAACAGCTCTCTTTGCCCTGAGTTTAGACTCTCAGGCAATGCTTCCTCACCAAATGTTGTGTCTTAATTAAATCCTATTGTCAAGGTTAAATTTAAGGCTGTAGTTACAGTACAGATTTTTACTCCGGATGCTTCTTAATATACAGTATTACTGTGCTGCGCTTGGTTCAGGAGATGTTTTTATAAAAAACACACTTTACAGTTAAAATGTTTGACTTTTACTCCTACTCATAAACACAGGACTAAGAAGCTATTCATCCAATTTCATCTTAATAAAAATGTTATTTAATTGAAGAGAGCTGCTCAAGAGTGAACTATATATAATAGAGTTTAGAAACAGAGGTGAGTATCCTCTCAGAAATGTTTTGGTTGCACAAAAGCAATATGTACACTTTTGAATGAGTTAATCTGAGCCTATTGTATGTTTTGAATTTGCATTTTGGACAGGATGTAACCCGCACTTTTTTCTTTAAAAAGATTATCAAGGATGCAATCTAAAGGAATACAAAATAAAATCCTCCTCCTCCTCTTCATGAACCTGGGCTGTTTTCATGGCAGCGTCCACCTCAGTGTGTGAATAAATGTGATGTATTTTACGTCTTCACCTCCGTCCACTCTCCCTTTGTCCGGCCTCTCCTTGAAGATACTGAGTTCCTCCTCGGCTCATTTTACGGGATGTGTATGTAATTACCGAGCTCGTACCTTTCTGTGAGGAGCATCAAGGAGACGGGGACCGCGGTTTAAACAAGGTCACTGTATAAACAGCACTCCTATCTCAACAAACACACAATGCCGACTTGGCATCAGGACGCATGTTTATTATAATGATAAGGAACAGGCTGACGTCTCAGGCACCCCGATGGACGGCGGGCCCTTCACCGAGGAGCTTCTAAATAGAAAACTAAGATTAGCATGGGCTTCGTACTCACACTTGCAGGACGAGCAGCAGCAGCAGATGCTCCTCAGAGGCTGGAGTCAGCTTTATTGAGCTGCGTCCAACTGAACTGCTTGTGTCAGGAATTACCTCTGGAGTTATGTTTTTGCCTGCGTTAGTTTGTTTGTTTGTCTGTAATGTCATGGAAAAACTTTGCAACACATTTTTGTCATTATCAAAGAATTAAATGATTCAATTCTGGGTAGAGGACAGGATCCCATCTGAAAAATATCCTGGAAAGCTGATAACAGTCTGTTAAAATGACTTTGTAAATATGTATATACATGTTATCACAAATTGTGTTAAGGAAAGTAAACCAGGTTATACTAATAAAGGTTTGAAGCTCTCAGGAGAAAGGTTTTCTTCTGATACGAAGTGAACAGAATAACCTGTTGGAAGATATAATTCATGTATTAACATTCTTATTGATTATACTTATGTTTCTGTGTTTGTCCACTCATCTGCTCAAGTAATTTTCCACTGAGGTCTTGTGAAACTGTGCACCAGGTCGCCTTTCCTGTTTTTATTAGTGCAAAAAGAAACACCGGGTTACACTGAGTTCTTGTTATCTTGTTTTGATCTCCCTTGTCTTATGTGATATGTTTAATCTGCACACTCTCTCTGGAGACACAACAAAAGTTAACCATTGCACATGCACATAAGAGATAGATCACGCCTACACAACAGCACTGTTCATTTACTGATTGGTTAATATGTAAGTTTCACTTTTGTAACTTGATCTGTATGCTCTGTTGGGGATAAAAACACCCTTTTGTAGTTTTCACCCTCAGAGCAACTTTTGCATTTGATTTGACTTGGTTTGCTTTGATTTGCTCTCCTGGTACCAGTAAATTCTTATAAACTGAGCTTGGTCTCCGTATATGTGTCAAACATTTTGGCTCCTGATGCTATTTGGCTGTTTACCATTGCAGACTACAAACATGGCGGGCACATCCCATAATTCACCGCGGCATGACGTATGTTCCCAAACTCTATACAGAAGAGTATGGATAATTTGTTCACATCTTCAGTTCATGAATTAGCTTGAAAATTAGTGAACACCACCATCCACAGGCGTTATGCCACTTTAAGGTAGACCAGGAAATTCAGTCTCTTCTGTATACTGGAAATGCTAACTCATGCACACAAGAAGATACAAGCGGAAATGCTAACTCGTCCGCACAACAAGATACAACTGGAAATGCTAACTCGTGCGCACAACAAGATACAACCGGAAATACTAACTCGTGCGCACAACAAGATACAACCGGAAATGCTAACTCGTGCGCACAACAAGATACAACCGGAAATACTAACTCGTGCGCACAACAAGATACAACCAGAAATGCTAACTCGTGCGCACAACAAGATACAACCGGAAATGCTAACTCGTGCGCACAACAAGATACAACCGGAAATGCTAACTCGTGCGCACAACAAGATACAAGCAGAAATGCTAACTCGTGCGCACAACAAGAT
>OOFC01048778.1:4608-16656 GCA_900323345.1 Pseudochromis fuscus
GTTTTTTTCGTACTCACATTTCCCATCAACAGGGCCAACATACTATTTAATGTTCCCAAACCCCCCCCCAAAAAAAAAACAAAACATAAAACCCAAAAAGCCGTACTGTTTCGCGTCTTCCCACTTTATTGGTTGGCTCTGCTACCTGTCACTGTTGTGCTTGCGCTTCATCTTCTTCCTGTCTGTTTCTGTGAATAACGTTAACAGCGGGAGCGATAGTGCTCCCACCAGTTCCTGTAGGGAACTGCAAGTACAGATGACTTTTTTCCAGCTGATATTTGATTTTACCAATAACAAAAACAATAATTCGATGCTTCGATTCTTGAATTTCTGTGTCGATGAATTTTTATAATCCACGTAATTGATTATGTTGAGTAATCATTGCAGCCCTAAAACTGGGTTTGGTTTGTATGACAAACTGATCAAGTGGGCAGGTTCTGTACTTGGCATGAAGCTGGACTCCCTGGTAAGAGTGGCGGAGAAGTGAACAAACTACTGGCTATCCTGGATGTCATACACTGTCATCAACGCACAGAGAAGCCTGTCCAGCAACCGACTGCTCCTCCCCAGGAGTCAAACCAAAAGAGACTCAGACATCAGAGACTCATTTGTCCCCCGAGCCATCAAACTGTTTAACTCTTCACTTGGTGGGAGGGGGAGGGAGGAGCATAAGCATGTGCAGTATCCCAGATGTTAAAGTGTATTGTTATCTGTGTGCAATACCTTTATTAATATGTTCATGTTGTGTGCAAAACTTTCATTAAAACATTTACAGTTTCTATTTTTAACGTGTGCTTTTTACTTCATTCGCATGCAACAAATTTATTTTAAAGTTTTATTTTTTTTAAATAAACCAAATCCAATGATTATAAATGTATGGATGCACTGGTGTTGAATGAAGCACAGACAACAGGATTTCCCCCAAGAATTACAACTGTATTGATAAACAACATAAATGTAACAATTTATTATTTGGATGTATCGTTGATTAAAAAACCAATTATTTTATTTTCTATGGGCTACAGCCATGTTATAAATGCTGTGCATGGGGTTAGGAAGGGCCGTGTTAATGGATGTACTCACTACACTAAATCACTCTGTGTACACATGGTGCGCACACACACACACACACACACACACACACTGCAAAGTAGAAGAAGAATGAAACTATCAGTGCAATATAATACAAAAAAAGATGCACTTAAAAAGAAATCACACACAAACACACAACAGCAAGGAGCGAGGTGCACTTAAAAATAAACATAGCCTCTTGGGGGAAAACTAATGAATGAAAAGTACCACAATGAAACATAATAGTGACAACACAAAACAGCAGAAGCAAACTGCATCACATACAGTCATAAATGATCTCCATTTAGGTCAGGGGGTTACCTTTGTGCAGTCACATGGAGCAACATCAAGGACAGCAACCAGAGGTCCCTCAGTGCCTGTTACACTGCACCACACACACATCATCCTATAAACCTAGTCGCCAATACAAACATGAAGTGCAGAAGATAAGATTCCCAACTCTTACAGATTGTCACTTACCCAGCAAAACACACTGATGGATCTGCAGCACCAACCCATTAGGCTGAAGCCAAAGTAGTGAGCAAGGATGCTAGTACAGCTTATATACAATGGTTACGGTCACTCAAGTGGGACATATGGGACTAAAATTGATCCAGAGCCACCTTGTGGTTTCCTCTGTGGCTTCAGTTGCAGCTCTGTTTGCCTTCTGCTTTGCCTCCCCGATGAGGCCGAACACCGTGAATACTTTGCAGAAGAATCGTCCTGCTAATCGTTGATAGCCCACCTCCAGAGGTTCACAGCGAGTTTTCCAGCCTTGCCTCCTGCTCTCATCTACCAGCTCCTCAACTGCTTGGTGGAATCTGACATGATGATCATGTCTGGTCGGAGCTATGTAGATGGTATCCTGGCTGGGAACTTCAGCTGTTTGCCAAGATCTACTTCCAGTTGCCAGTCAGTGGCAGAGGTGAGGAGGCCCGTCTTCACCCATGGTTGGGTGTTTGGCTTCTCTCCAGCTCTGTGGAACCTGATGGTCTTTGCCCTGTGGTGGCCCTTGATGGTGTTGATGACCAGGGCTATGCTGTCAGCAACTGCCCAAAGCACCTGGTCGTGGTGCCAGCGATAGCGACCCTCTCCAAGGGCTTTTGGGCAGGTGTTCTAGGGATCCCTGTCCTGGACACTGGGGAGAGGATGGTGTCTGTGTTTTGCCCCAGATGTGGAGGTTGGCTGGACTCAAAACCTGATACAATGAAAGTCTGCTTTCCAGATGTTGGACTAGGGGATCTTTTGTTGTAGAACATTCTTTCCTTTAGTCCATGCTCCTTGTTATCCCATTCCCACCATCCTGCTAGCTTGTTCTTCCTCCATGCCTGCCCATACTTCCTCCTGAACAAGATGTTGTTATTTGGAATTATTGGTAGATACCTGAATTGACCATGATAACATTTTACTAATTTGTCTCCATGTTCTTCTATATGTATTTCCAGTGCTTGATAATTTGTTTTTTAGATTTTAGTTTTTTTATAAGTTTGGTTTTGGACTTTGGTCTCACATTTAATGGTAGGGAAGTTAATTTATTACACAAGGCAGTGCTACCTTATTTCAGTTGATGGTACATGATGTATATGTATATGCATGTCACATACCGTTCCTTACTTGTTTATTAACACAGAACTGACACTCCCACCAAACTGGTTTAAGGAAATCAGTGGTATGGTATGTCGACAAGACATTTCTTCACAGGAGCTTTGTGGTCTCACTAACAGAGGTAAGAGAGAGGTAAGAGAGTTGTGTTTGTAACAAGGATTTTGATTAGCAATGATTGGACTGAAATAGCTAATTGAGGAAAGATTAATTTAATATTACTTGTTGCAATGCATTTTTCCATAGCATATTTCATTGTGACACTCGCATTTTAAACACACCTAGGTTCATCCAATGACAGTTAACCTGATCAGTCCTGACAATGGTTGTAATTGTTTTTCCATCAGGAGTCTTCTTCTTTCCAGAGTGAAATGATCAATTATGAAGTCACTGTGTTCACTGGCAGTTGTGTCAATGCCACCACTTTTAGCAATGTCTTCATTAAGCTGGTGGGCACAGAAGGAGAGAGCGATCGCAAGTGGCTTTTCAGCTGGAAATGGGCTTTATCCTTCGTTAGAGGAGCAGTAAGTCTACAATGTCCATCTACCTTCCATGTTTAACTGTATAGAATGCTTTCTCAGCTAGGTCTATATCAGATTATAAGCACAATAAATAGTGATGGAGGAAAAATAATGGCTAACAGGATGTTTGTAGCTCTGCAAAGCCTCAAAGATGTCCATAGTGAAAAGCTGATATAATGAACAAAAACAAATTAGGATGTTACATCTTGGTTACCTAACATACTCTCTCTTGAGTTGTTTTTTTCTTTTTCTTTTTTTAAAATATTCTATCATGGTCCAGGTGTCAGGATTTACAGTGTCCTGCCCCAAGCCCATTGGAAAGCTGGTGCTGATAGAGCTGGACAAAAAGCCTCTTCTAATGTTCCTACAAGACGCTTGGTTCCCTGCCAAGGTGGAAGTAAAATCTCCTGAGGGAGACGTCTACAACTTTCCCATCTACTGCTGGATCCCTGACGGCGAGGTGCACCGCTTCAGGGAGGGGACAGGTTTGTGGAAATCTGCTGGTTTCTGCAAACTACACTATAGGCAGATATGAGCAAATTCTCAGAAAAATGTAATCTATTTTAAAACCTTGTATTTTTTGTTTCTTTTAAGCTTTGAAAGTGTCTGACGACACCCATCATCTTGGCAGGTATGATCGGATGGAGGAGCTCAAGCAGCGAAAGGAAGACTATCGGTGAGAGTTGTCTACATTTTATCATTCTGAGACTAAAAACTAAGAAGTACAGAGACCACCTCCATCTTTGCCTGCATATATATTAATGATATAGAATGATCAATGCTCTTGTGTTTTAAATACCTGGGCCAGACGTGGGCGTCAAACAGGCCAGGGGCAGGGGTCTGGCACCAAGTATTTCCTAGAGTGGTCAGACTGGATTTTAATAATTCGGTTTGACTGCTCCCAAATCTCAAATCCATCACCACCCTGCTCTTCTTTATTTTCCCAGCTGGGATGTCTATGCAGAGGGAATACCTTACTGCATGAAGGCAGAACACCCTCTTTCATTGCCTAATGAAGTTCGCTTCTCCTTCGCTAAGACCACAGAGTTTTTCTTCACTGCAGCCACAGGGTGAGATTCTGTCAGATATCTGTCTAATTATTTATCTATTTACCTAGTGGCATCATAATAAAGTTACTGAGTTTTTATTTAGACTGGCAGAGCTGCAGCTGAATGGACTTGCTAATACTGAAGAGCCGTGGACTGGCATGGATGGTATCGATGAGGCATTTAGTAACAAACGGACTGACAAGTCAGGTACTGCACTGTGATTGATAGGTTAATAGAATGCTTGCTTTGTTTTGGTTTTTTTTATGATTTTCCCAAACATTTTGGTAATCTCTGATCACAATCATTCAAGATTTTTTACTCACCACATTTCTTGCGGGAAGATGATTTTCCACCACTATCCTCAGAGGTTTCAAAAATGTGTTGGGCAGTTCTTAACCCAATTTGAGTAGTTTTTACAATATAATATGTGTGTGTGTGTGTGTGGGGGGGGGTTGTTGCTGTTGATGCAGACCAATAATTTGACCATTGCCAAATAACTTAACATGTTTTCCATGACCACAGGATAAGTCTCATGAAATAGTTGTTTAGGAAATGAAAAGATTCACTGCATTGGTTATGATTTTATTAACTTGATACAACCTGAAACACACTAATCACTTCAGTAGTTATCCAACAGAAGGCTGTTATATAATTGCCTTTTATTTATCTCTTTTTTTTTTTTTTTTAAGTCAGGCAGTGTGTGTACCCAGTAGAAACAAATCAGACACATTGGCTACCTTAACAATACAGTCACAAACACCTAGTTAGGAACACTCTTCTCAAGAAGCATTGTCAGACAAAATAGCTAAAAAAGAAGTATGCCTGCTCTATATCTTAAATACTTTGCAAGTGTAAAATACCTCAGCCCAGATATAGAAGAAATAAAAAGATACTAAAAAGGGGGTCTAGAGGTGAGTCATATACAGAGGCAGCCCAACTACAAACTGCCATCAAGTCACCTTCCACAGCGGGGTTAGGCTATGGCAGGTCAACACGTCTCAGGCAAAGTGTCCCCAGTAGATTGAGCAGCAGCCACATCAAGACGCCCACCTACTCCCATGTCCTCAGGCTGGGTAACGTACCCCAGGCTTGCCTCTGTGGAAGTCCCAGATGGTAGGACAGACACCGACACCCTAGTCTTGTATTTTGCAGAGTCTACAGAGACATCAGCAAATACCTCCCTGTCATCATCAAGACCCACGGGACTTGAGAATGAGGATATAGCCACCTCATCCTCCATCCAGTAAGACTTGATGCAGCTGCTGGAAACACCTCTGTCCTGTCACCAGCAGTCTGCCTTCTATGATCCTGTTGATGGTTTCTTCCCAAACCATGGGGCACTTTGCTCCTGGTTAGTAGCCCAAATAGTGGTTAGGCCATTGGGGAGGTTTTCCAACTTTTAGACTAAACTAGGGAATATAGCACATTGCATATTAGTGTGGCTGTGGCTCAACAGAGGGCTCAGTAGAGCAGGTCTTCCACAAATTGAAAGGTTTGGGTTTGATCTCCAGCTCCTGCTGTCCACATGTCGAAGTGCACTTCAGCAAGACACTGAATCATAAGTTGCCTGATGACTGCCTTGTTATATTGTAACTAAAAGAATTTTACTGCATGTTGTACTGTGTATGATTGTGTATATGACAAAATAAAGATAATTATTTAGATTTAATTATGACTCTGATTGTAAACTATTCTGTTTTATTTGAGTTCTCTGTAACTTATTTATCCAAGTTAAAAAAAAAAATGTCTTTTTCCCAGACTATGTTCAAGATCATTGGAAGGAGGATGCCTTCTTCGGCTACCAGTTTCTAAACGGAGTCAACCCCATGTCAATCCGACGTTGTACAGCTCTGCCCAGTAACTTTCCTGTCACTGATGAGATGGTCTTCCTCAGTGGAGGTGGTAGTTTGGCAGATGAAATGAAGGTGATCTACATATTCCTGCATCGACTTTGCAAATGTAATAACAAGACTGTAAAATAATTTTTCATTCTCATTGAAATTTCAAACAGAAAGGCAACATATTCCTGTGTGACTACAAGCGTTTGGATGGAGTACAACCAAACACCATTAATGGGAAGAAGCAATACTTGATGGCTCCCCTTGTCCTGCTCCATAAAACCCCTGATGACAAGCTGATGCCAATTGCTATTCAGGTGAGATCAACTCTTGAAATGTCACTAAAGCTGTGAGTAGAGTATTGAACAAACTTTAAGATGCAAGTTCCTCTATGACAGAAAGAATCCACCTTACTATATGAGTCTTGAAGGAAGACAGTTGCAGCTGTCATGGCTGCTGCTAATGTCTTGGCATGGTGTATGTAGAAGGGCAGCTATGAATTCTGTCTGGTAGGAATAAAAGTTTTCTTGATTCGTTGTACGTGAACCATGTAAAATAGTTTCTCTTATGCAGTTATCCCTCTTTCACAGAACCGATCGATTTTATCTATAAAGATTAGACAGAAATATTATTACACTGAGTGCAAAGCTATAATATACCAAGACCACGTATTTGCTGAAAGGTAATCTGTGCAGTTTTGCCAATCTGCTTCCCTTCATTTCCTTTGTCAGACAAATATAAATTTAGACACAGTCCCACTGATGTGTGAAGGAAATTAGTGCTGCTATTTAAAATTTAGCTTTGAAAATGCAACCCTGCCCAGCTGTTATGGGAAGGTGCAAAATAGGACCTATGACAGATACTCCGAGCAAATAAGTAAAAAGAACAAATAAATAAATAAATAAGATTTACTCTCAAAACAGGTGTACAAAAGGCACTGCAGGGAAAATTAAACAGTCCAAAAGAAGCCAAAGAAACATGGGAAAAATAGTCCAAACAAAAATAAACCTGTGTGCAAATCCAAAGTAATCCAAAAGATCTGACATAACAAGGCAACCGGGGAGACAACAGTGTGACAAACAGGAATACTAACAGCTAACATGACGATCCGACAAAGGCAAGACAGAGGCAAGGAGTATATGTAGGAGAGCAGTGATCGTCAGACAACACACAGGTGAGCACAGCAGTGAGACAGGGGAGGTACGTTAGGGCAGGGCCAGCAATTAAACAGGAGGGAAGAGAACAAAGACAGGAAGTAACACTAAAACATAACACAGAAAGTGCTCTTACCAAAATAAAACAGGAAAAGACAGTGACATGAAAAACTAAGATGGGGAGACACAGACAGTGAAAGGAGGAAATCAGAAAACCAAGAAACACAGAATTAAGCAGGAACTAAGTAAACAAAACTAAAACCAGGCAAAAATTAAGAAAACAAGACACAACAAGAAAAAACAAAACCACTAATTGTCATAACACCAGCTGAACAAACCCATAAAAGACAACCAAACTTAAAACCGTATAAATAAAAATCTTAATCACTATTGACCAGTACTGATAATACATCAAATTCATTGAATGAAGCACATCCTTCTTCTTCCTCCTCCTGCAGCTGAAGCAGACACCAGCAGATGACAACCCAATATTCGTCCCGGCTGATTCAGAGTACGACTGGTTGATGGCAAAGATTTTTGTGAGAAGTGCAGATTCCAACGAGCATCAGCTCAATGTTCACCTGCTGCGCACTCACTTGCTGGCTGAGGTTTTCGCAGTGTCTCTGCTGCGAAACGTTCCCAGGGTGCATCCTCTGCACAAGGTAAGTGAAGTTGATGAACCATAATGTTTTAGTGTGTGTGTATTTATAAAAGATGTGGTGGCATCAAGATTATCAGTCAGTTAATTTATTTGTATGTAATGTACAATGGTTGTGCAGAGGTGTAATACAGTATAAAACAAAATGAAAATATACAGTGAGACTGGGTTGAAATATACATTGCATATGAATATTGTTGTGTTACTAACAGAGTTTATTCTTTCCAACAGCTTGTCATGCCTCACACGCGCTACACTCTGCAGATCAACTACTTGGCACGACTTCTTCTCATATCTGAGATGGGAGTTTTCAATAAGGTATAAAAAAAACCCAACACACTTAGCAAACCACTCCAGAAAAGGTCCAGACCCCCAAGAGAGGGGGGGATGAGTAATAGTATTTTTTTTAGGATGAAATATATTTAGTTAATATTCATTTATCTTCTGTACCCGCTTATCCAAACTGGGGGTCTGCTGGAGCCTATCCCAGCTGGCAACAGGCGAGAGGCAGCGTACACCAGAGCTAACACAAAGACAAACAACCATCCACACTCACACCTATGGTCAGTTTTAGACTCATCAATTCACATAACAAGCAGGTTTTTGGACTGTGGGAGGAAATCGGTGTACCCAGGGAAAACCCACACATGCACAGGGAGAACATACAAACTCCACACAGAAAGATCCAAGCAAAGATCTCTGTTTATATATATAATAAAAAAACAAACGAACACATAAATTATCAGCTTTAATGTCCTTTTGTCCATCCAGCTGAGCCTGTGAGTGTATGAGTGCTTTGATGGTTTCCACTTCTAAGGATTTTTGGTGTCACAAATCCCTGGCACTGATTTCTGGGGATCAGGGACTGAAAGGTTTTGAAGCCCCCAACTTAAACAATGTTTATCTATTTATTAATTTAAATATTCATTTATTCAATGTTTGACTCAAATTGTGAAATGATTGTTCCCTAGTTTGCAGCTTCAGGTGGAGAGGCGCTGGTCACAATCCTGCAGAGATCTCTGTCCTCCATGACCTACAGCTCCCTCTGTATACCAGATGACATCGCTGAGCGGGGCCTGCAGGATGTGCCAAACTTCTACTACAGAGATGATGGACTCAAACTCTGGGAAATCATCAACAGGTAATTCAAGCAGTTGTTGCAAATTAAATGTTTTAGACACCTATTGTTGCACTACTTGATTAAACCTGTACTTTAAAATTGGAGTCTATAGCATGTTTACAAATCCATCAAACAACTTGGACTTTTTTTGTTTTTTGTCAAAGGTTTGTGCAGGGAGTACTCGGCTATTACTACAAGACTGACGCTGAGGTCCAACAAGACTCTGAACTGCAGAAGTGGATTCAGGACATTTTTGAACATGGATTCCTTTCAAAGGCAGACACTGGTGAGCTTTAAAGATTTTTATTTATTTATTTATTTTTAAATGGTGCTTTATGTCCACTTCATCACTTAAATGTCTTTGAGTCATGCTTTTTCTTCTCTCTGATTATCAGGACTCCCACAGAGCCTTACCACTGTGTCTGAGATGGTCAAGTTTGTTACCATGGTGATCTTCACAGGTTCAGTCCAGCACTCAGCTGTGAACTCCGGACAGGTGAATCTTTGTCATTTACTGATCCAATCAATCATATTCCTTCAATTTTTCTGGAATGACGATGAGATTTTGTAGTTTTCTCTAAACTGCATGGATGGAGAGTTTTCAGGAAAATCTTACAACCACATTAGCAATTCAGTGTGATGCAGAGTGCAAATAGGTCGCAGACACAGAGTAAATTAGTCAAAAATAAAGACTTCATTTAAAACCAAGAGAACTAAAGGCACTGCATGGAAAAACCAGGAAAAACTAAATTGTCCAACAGAAGTAAATCCAGGCAGGGAAAACATAATCCAAACAAAGATAAAACAGAAGAAGTGCAAACCAAGGTAATCCAAGAGTGACGACACAAGGAGGCAACAGATACATAAACAGATGAACCGACAAAGACAAGTGGAAAACACATTGCCGAAATAAAAGGGCAGACAAGTCACTGGTGAAAGTAATTGGGGAAAAACAAGGACAGGAAGCCAAACTCAAGGAGACACACAAGGGAAGTAACCTTGCAGAATAAAACAGGAAGTAACAAGAAAGGCACAGGAAGACAGAGAGAACCACAGGAGGAAATGAGGAAAACTACAAGAGGGGCGGGAAAATCAGAAGTGGAGAGAAACAGAGTGAAGGCAACACATCCACCACCAGACACAGAAGGAAAGCAGATAACCAAATACACAGGAAAACAAAACACACACTAGGGAAGGCACAGAGGAAAAACTCAAGGGAACAGGGAAAACCAAGAAACCAAACTAAAGTAAAACCCAAAGATGACCATAACTTTCATTTAAAATAACAAATTTAAGCAAATGTAATGTTTTCTATGATCCCAATCAGTTGCCAATTTGCAGAAACCACTACGTACGACTGACTCTGGTCCTAATTCCAGTTGCTTTGCAGGAATCTGTTTATGACAAATTATTGGACAAATTGAAATGTTGTGATGATGGTGCTCATTGAAAGGTCACCAAAGTTGTTAAAACTTACCCTCAGGGTGGGCATCAATGTCCATTTTAAATGTAATGGTAATCTCTCAAACCTACAAATTTGAACCTCACAAGACAGAAAGTCAGTGGATAATTAAAGTAATTAATCGTCTCTGATTGTCATTTAATCATTAATCCATTACTTATTCCTTTAATGCAGTATGACTATGGTGGTTGGATGCCAAACACTCCCCTCACCCTGCAACGTCCCCCACCGACCAAAAAGGGGACAACAAGTGAGGCCATAATGTTTCAGACATTTCCTGATGTCAACGCCACAGTTCAAGGAATGGCCGCCCTGTGGCTACTCAGCCAGCAGTCCAGTGACTTTGTAAGTTGCCATGACTTCATCAACATTACATTAATGGTTCAACAAGTAATACGCCAATTATAACACATCAGTACACCCTGAGTGTGGAACTTTTTCCTGTAAATAAACTTCTGTCATATTCAAGTCCTCATCAGCTGTATGATACAGTATACGAGACCTTTCAGTATGTTTTCTGGGGTGAACACAAACTGTACTGGAAATAAAATATGGAGGGATGTCAGCCATTGGTTTTCTGGGGTAGGAGTTTGTCTCATGACCATCCCCATCTTCTTTTTTTGGACCTAGATGTGACTGCATTTGTATGAGAGAGCATTTCTATAGAGCAGAGAGGGATATCAGGTGTAGCGAAGGGCCCACAGCAATCTTTAAGAGCAATCCTATCAATCAAACCAGCCATGAATACACCTGTCTGAGAATGAACTATCAGGATACTGATGAGCAGAAATAATTTTAGTTAATGATATCAGAATGACGGGTGGGAAATTGTACTGACTCGTTATTTCATTTGTGAAGTTAGCACATTTTTGAATTGAAGTCTTCAGCATCCTCAGCACTGTAAACTATATTTAGACAGGGACAAAGCAAGTGGGGCTCAAAAATAAGGCCAATGCAGAAGTGCAGAAACAGTGCAATACTTCTGACGGCCACTAGAGGTTGGCTCCAAAACACTCAGGCTATTTTTTTCCTTCTGATATTAGTTAAAATTAGATTGCCTTATTAGTGACCAGCTCCACCTGAGAAAAAAAAATAGGTAGATAGACTAAAGGAATATTTTGGAGCTCACACATTGGAGAGTGTCCTTGGGTTCAGGGGTCAGACCTGCCTTCTCACTCCTTCAAATACAAATATGGTCACTTCTGGCTTGAAAGGACCAACATGGCAACATTCAAATGAACAAACTCCTGGCTTCAAAACGTCAGTCCAGCATCCCCTATCAACCAGCAATTATGACTTTCCAAAGCAAAGAGGGAATCAGCTGTTTCCAGGCAGCATGCATGCAGAGAGACAGAAGATCCACACGGCAGGTTTCAACAGCTTTTTTGGTGATGTTAACAAAGACCCTGCTCACCTCCTACAACTGTACATTTTGTTAAGAATCTATGTTTTACAAATATGTAAATGTTAGTGCAAGAAAAACTAAATGTATCATTGATCTCATCAGGTCCCACTTGGCCACTACCCAGAGGACCATTTCACTGAGGAGATTCCCCGCAACTTGATAAAGCAA
>OOFC01048779.1:0-14397 GCA_900323345.1 Pseudochromis fuscus
CTATTAGTGGAAACATCCAGAGGCTGTGCTGAGCCATCCACAACCATCTGCAGCAGGAAAACATCTCAACAGGAAATCTGGCTTTCAATCAAAAACCAGCTCTAACCAATCACATCTTTTTACACAAAGGATGCAAATAGTAGTGAAATGAACTGAAAACTACTGGCTCCCCTTTGGTTAAAAGGAAAACAATGTTTCTTCTTGTTTTTATCACTCCTATGGAATTCACCAAATGTAGCTCACATTTTCATAAAATTAATAAATATATAAAATAGTTCCCAGCATTTCCAGTAGCTGTGATAACATTGTACTGGCTACAGTAACAGCTAATGGGACACCAAGGTAAATGGACTGCAACTAGATAGTGAGCTAACAATTTACCCAATGGAAACAGAGCTACAATGTAAGATGCTAGCTAACATTGGGAACAACTAAGGGTTCGATGTCCTGCTCCAGGACACTTCAACATGTGGACAGCCGGGGATTGAACCACCAACCTTATGATTTGTGGTTGACCTGCTCTGCCGGCTGAGCCACGCTATCAAGCTAATGCTAACAGTCAGACAGGGCAAAAACAAGTCGTACTACCAGGACAACACTGTAGGGTCGTCTCTGATGTGACCCACAGGAGTCAACTGGCATTCAGAGAAATAACTATTTCATGTTGTGACGATGCTGTGTTGGTTTAGGCAGTTTGGTGATGTTCAGGAATAAAACAACTTTCCCAGTTGTCCCACTCTTGGGCCAAATATGTGGCACCCACCATGTGTTGATGGTTAACCAGATGTTTTATCTAACAGAGATAACTGAAAATACAATGTCTCATATCTAAGATCAAAGAGCTGTGGGCTGTGGTGGTCAGCAGACTCAGCAGTGAACAGTGTGCAGGGAGTGTTGTTGTGGTGTATGGATGTTGTAGGATGCACTAAATAAGCAAAAGGTCGGACTTCAGACTGTAGCGTGGTCTGAGGGGATGGCTGCCTGGAGAGAGACAGGAAGACACTGTTAGCAGGGCGGAATACATGGTCTGGTGTCACCACAAACACACTAATTATTAGCCACACTCACTAATAACCCAATTGGGTGTTAGCTAGCAGCCTGCAGATAATGTTGACTACAAGCAGGTTTCATCACACAATAAACTTTCAGGTCTGTTCTCTTCATCATCTCACATCTCAGGTCCTATCCAAATACCTGTGGTCTCGTTCTTGTTCTGCCTCTTTTAGCAGCGACACATCAGTGTGGTGTTATGTAGTCAAGCATACAACAGTATCTGTCTCCATGAGGACAACTTTCTGATCTGCACGCACTAAAATATTCTGTTGTAGCAGCTAAATTTTACATGTCAATAATAAAATATACTAAATATTTACTGACTTACTGAAGTAGTAAGCTAGTTTGACAGTATGACTCACACTGGCAGAGTAAAACACACACTATAAATACACATTAATATACACTCAATATGTAGCTGCTACAACAGAGTATTACTGTGCATATAGTGAATGAAATCAACCCTAATGTGTGACTTATTTGCTCTGATGTGATTTCTCCAGTGTTTCAGTGAAGTTCATGATTGTGAGTGTCGGTAATAAAAACAAACAGCCAATCAAAGTGACCAATCAGATGAAGGGAGCTGTCAGCCATTGGCCCGCCCCCAGAGCTGACCCTCAAAAGTCACCATTTACAAGTGCACAGGAGGATGATGCTGCGTACACCTCAGTGTGTGCAGACTGCAGACTGAAGAGATGCCACACATCAGCAGATCACCTACAGTATGTGGACTGAGGACAATCCCAGACCTTCACAACAGACACGTTGAGTAGCAGAGGAGGAAGTTCACATTGATACATTCACAAATTATAGTAGTAAAAATACTTTTGTGGCGTCACAGAATGCTGTTGTAAGATTGTTTCAGTGAGAATTTCATGGTTTGAACTGTTACAGTTAAAGCCTGTTGTGTGCTCTCTAACTTATTGAAAAATGTCTTGAGTTTGGGGTTGAAGATGAAAGATGTTTGTGGGCATAATTACAACAATAAGCTCAGATTGAAAAAGGAATTGAGCAGGAAGCTAAATGTTTAGTTGACCCCTCCATCCAGCCCGGCCTCCTTACTAACACTGGCTTTGTGGCTCTGTAACTAATCACCTCACTTCCTCCTTTGCTGCTGCTGTAATTATTAGACACACTAGAGGAAGAGAGACCAAGGCTGCATGACTCAGGCACTTCCCTTTAAGTGTCAACTCTGGCCTTCAGAGCCACATACTGGTTAAACTTTAAAGGCAAGCTGTATTCTATACAGGTTACAGAGGGCATTATAAAAACGCCAGTGCAATTCAGATCAGGGGACTGAGCATCAAATATGCATAGATGGCAGGGAGCGGTGAGAAGTGAGGGACATTGAGTCATTGGTATTCTAGCGATTGGTGCAGTCAAAGGTGGAGGGTTGAGGTGGGGACTCAGAATCAGCCCAGCAGACCCAGGGCAGCTTATTGGGATAGAGAGGGAGCCCAGTCGCTGGGCTTAGACAGGCTCAATGCAGGGCTCAACTCATCACACGGCTGTCAGACAGACACCTGCCGCAGTGAGAGCAGTCACACACACACACACACACACACACACACACACACACACGCACACACACACACACACGCGCACACACACACACCTTCCTACTCACACAGACTCTTTCACCCATTCTTATATTTAGCAGTTCTCTTTCATGATGCTTTGAGTCATAAGAAAACATCATGTCCATGGTTGTATTTCCCTGATCTGAAGGTTTCTCAATGACACAGTGAAAAATGAAAATTAAAAAAAAGAAAATGCATTGTTTGAATGAATTTCTGACTTTGCTTTTCCCAGTTTGGATTTTTAAGCTGTTGAATCCATTGTTTGCTGACAGTAACAACTAGCAAAGATTAATTTGCATAGATACTGTCTGTTGGCATCAAATTGCACCTTCTCCAGGATGGTGCAGACATGCATTGGTTGTTTGTTTGTGCAACAGATCAAAGGTCTGTTGGAGAAAGATGGTTCAACAGACTCTGAGTAGGACAAAGGCATGAAACACAGGAACAGTTTATTCCACCAAACCTGACCTTTGACACAATCAGATCATCTAGATTAGCAGATGATGTTCAAATTACATCACCATGTCCAAAATCCAGTGCTTTAAAAAGCCAGTTATCTATCACACCATCAAACTTTAGAGAAGCTGCTCCCTCCATGTACGACCATCCAACAGTAAGGCCTCATTCAAACACCATCTGAGACCACATGACTGAACAGCTGAGCAACAGTCCAGTCTGACAAGTATAATGTCTTATCCTGCTTTGTTCCTGTTGAATGAACTACTGCTATGATGACTAATATCAAGGTGTTTAAATGTAATCAAATGTAAGATTACACAGCTCTAATGTTCTGTTGTTAGTGGACATGATGTTTATTAAGAGGTCTGTTTTGATGTGATCTTCAAAATATGATTTTTTAATGTAAGGTTTTTAGGACCCCAGAAAAATGGGGATCTTATGAAATAAACTAATAAATAAACAAATAATCAGTAAATATCCCTGAAACTCCGAGTTTTCTGCTCCAGGATCTTCACGGATTTGACTCATTCATCTCTCAGTTTATTCACCTTGAATCCAGCACGTGCATGAAAACCATCATCACTGGAGCTGCGAGATGATGCGTCGCCATGACAACCGGCACAAACAAATCAAACTTAGAGGTGTTGATGCAGCTTATGTCAAACAGGAGACATTTGAAGGAAAAGGATTGAAATGATTGACCCCGTCAGTGGTAACTTTGACTGCAGTAGTCTGATTATTTAACTCTTTCTTTTAATATTACATGTGAAATATTGATGAAATGTAACTGAAGTAAATGTTATTTTTATTTAATAGTCATTCAAAACATTGCAATATCACTTAAATATTTAGTTCAATCAGAGAAGCCAAATTTTTGCTTTAGCTTTGTAGCAACGATGAATATACCAATAATGAAATAACATTTTTAAGCCAATAACGTTATAGCATTTTGTCAATATTATAATGAGCTGTTACGTTATTGGTTGGTTCTTATGTTGTGGGAGAAGGTTTCATTTAATGCTAAGCTAATAAGGTAATAACCAGCCAATAATAAAACTGATCACATTATTGACAAAATGTTATTACGTTATTGGTCAAACTTTGATTAAGGTTGTACATCACTTTGGTTTAACCATATCTAAACATGTGTTGTAGCTTTAATGATCTTGAAAGTCACGTCATCAGAGACTGAAACATCTAACAGATCAACTCCTGGTGTAAAACTTTGAGTTCATTCATCAGACTAACAGGGAAAAGACAGCTGCATATCAACAGCTGCTTCAGACTGCTACAGAGTCTGTTACCACGGTAACTGACTCAGAATTGAAGTTATCCCTCTTCCTGGAAACAAAAACTCAGAGTTTCCACTAAACCTGTTTCTGGACCAAGAGTTTTTCCACTGTCATTGTCCTGGTGCAGTATTAATCAGAGGGTGGAGCATGTCTCTGAAGGATGGACAGCTGCTTCTCCTCGGTCAGCGTGTTGTCCATTCAGTGCTGTGTCCAACTCCAGGGTCACCACTGTAGAATATTTCCAGCACCATATTTCACTGTGGGTTTATATCTCTGTGGTGTGACGCTCTCTCCTGTTGGTCTCCTTCCTGTGACCTCCACTGCTCTCTGAAGTCATCCACTGTGAAACACTGAACACTGTGAACACTGTGAAACACTGTGAAACACTGCTATGTCCAAGTGTTCGTCTTTGTACTTAACCTCTGAGATCATGAGCAGAAAGCTTTCTTTTTCTGGTTGGAGTCTTGTGTCCTTCCTTCAGCAAATTCTGTTTGTGATGAAGTTTTTATTTGTCCATGAGTAAAACCTGATGTATTGATCACCTGGTGTGGTTTGGATACAGCTGATCTGATGTTTTACAGCTTCATGCTCTGCTGCCTTCAGTCTGACCATGAGACAGGCTGTCTTTACTTGACTTGTAAACACTTGACCAAACACACTGATCTGCTTCTTTCTTATGAAAGAAAATATAACAAATTTAAAATAAGTTAATAGCTCATTCTTCATTTGAATGTGACTGAACTTTAATTTGATGTTTTTGCAGTTTCATGTGACAAAACCTATGAAAACTGTATTACAACTTCATTACCCAGAAATCCATCTGATGACATCAGTGAGGGCCACACAGTGTGCTCCCAGTGGCAGAGATGAATCCTGACGCAGTTTAATTTGAGGAGATACAGTGAACTTGCAAGCGATTGATGTGGCTCCTCTCTACTTAACGTCTCAGGTTGATAAGATGTGTGGTGTGTGCTCACATAAAAAACCAGCAGCTTTTAATGATGTCTCCACCAATTTGGTTGCACCTCTGCATTGTTGGTGCGTGCAGATTGCAGCAGATCGCTGTCAGAGCTGGGCTGTGACTGTGAGAGGCGCTGCCACAGCCAAGTGCACACAGCTTGCTTGTGTCACATTCAATTATGGCTCCTCCACTTTCCATGAGACAGTAATTGAGCCGGGGGCACTCCCTCTATTTAAAACCACAGGAGCTCTGCAGTTCTCATTGTGTCCCCCTGAAAGCTCCATCTCTGCTGAGTCCCACCAGCAGAAGCCTCCCTGTGGGACCCGTGGGGGCACCGCAGAGATGGGGTGAGCCGGGGTTGGGCCTGGGGTGCTCCAGGCACTGCTGGGCCAGTCTGACAACAGCACCCACGAGCCAGCTCCCCACAATCCTCACCAATTAGACACAAGTTTAATCAGTCCAGCGCCTATCATCCTCAGGATCCACAGGCGAGGCTCCAGTTCAGGTAGGGTGGAGCAAAATGTCTCTGCCCTACTTTTCTCATTTCTTTAGCTCATTTTTATATTTATTTCTCTACATCCCACTTTTTTCTGTCAGGTTACAGCCACAACTTTTGGTTTATTTAATTTAAGTAGCTGAAAGTTAATTTCCAGGGTTGGATAGTATCTCCAGTAATGTACGTGACCATCATGTCATTTTATTTTTCATATTAATTGTGAGGAAACATTCAATTTAAGCAGCAGTCAGGTGGAGCTTTTGGTCACAGGAGCAGTTCTGCCTCCTGGATTGTCTCACACCCACAGGTAAGAGCATTCAATCACATTTACCTCAGGAAAATAATTTAAAAATTAAAATTATGTGACTTTCATCATCTTGTCCAGAAGAGTTTCAGCCAATAGTACGGTTCCATCCACCTCTCAATCAATCTGCTGTCAGCAGCACAGTTCAGATGATCAGCAGAAACCACTGACAGAGCAGCAGCTGTAGCAGTGATCAGTGTTTAGCTGGATCATTAGTTAGATCTGGAACAAAGTGTGAAGAGTTGATCTGGATTCTGATGTTACTTAAAGTTACAAATGTTTCATTTAGAAACAACTTGTTACTGTGTCACAGGTTTTACAGAGTGTCAGTGAACATGTCTTCAGTTCTGTTGCTAGGAGACGATAAACAAATGTGTGTTGGAGCTGGTTTGATGTTGGTGTCAGCTCCGCCCTCCAGCAGCTGTAGTGGCTTCTTGTTGGAGAGATGCTACAGTACATGGTAGTGATGTTATTTAATAACTTTAGCTAGCTAGCTGTGGGGTTTCACTTTATTTCAATGATCCAATCAAATTGGTCCAAAAGTTGTGTCCCACCGACATATGCTGTTTTCAGGAAATACATCAGATCCTCTCAGTACTCATATGGACCAGTCAAATAAAGATGATATGTTTGTGAGTATTTTTGTCAAGTTTAAAAACTGAAAATCCTCCCACCGTCTCAGGCAACAGGTACACACCATAGACTGTAGAAAGAAACATGACGCGGAGAGTGGATCTCAAAAATGAGGCCAAGTGCAAAAACATGCAATGCTCCTGACGGCCACTAGATGCTGGCTGCAAAAAAACTCTGACTTCAATTCAAACATGGTCATTTTCCATCCTGAAATACTCAGTACATCTGTCTCTGTCTTTTTTCCCCCACAAGTCATTCTGATGTCATTAGCTAAAGTTAATTGTTGTCATCAGAGATCTGCTGGTCCATCTGGAAAAAAAAAAAAAATAAATAAAATAAAAATTCAGTAGATATTAGGCTTCATAAAGAGGAATATTTAGGGGTGTGGTTAGTCGGATCAACAAGCTTGGTCTCCAGTCAGAGCAGTGCTGAGGTCCAGTCCTCAGGTTCAAGGTTCAGACCTCCTCACTCTTTCCTTCATATCCAAATATGGTCACTTCCTGCTCCAAACAACCCACATGACCATGTTCAAATGCTGATCTCTTGGCTTCAAAATAAGAGTCCACAAACCAGCAGGTGATGTCACACTTGCTTCGTCCCTTTCTGTAAACAGATTATGGTTCACACACAGCATGGGGTTTTGTACCCTGAGCATGGACTTGCAGGCAGGTTTACGGGGGAAACAATAACATCTGGGTTTCCACACACGTTAGTTTACACAAACCTTCATATATAAAGAAAAATAAATGTTACAGAGTGGCAAATTTAGAAGGTATGTGGTGTGTACATTATGTTTATTGTTGAAGGGTTATTGTAACACTGTTGGTTACAGCCTAATGGTTTAACATTAAATATATAATGAATCATGTAAAGACACTGTGACTCAGAGACATCCAATGTTTTATTGTATTTTGTGTAAAAGTAACTGCTGCTGTAGGTTATCTATATGTTACAGGTTTGTACTTTGTTGCTGTGGCAACAGATTGTGGGACTTGTAACAGTTTTTAAAGTTACTAGTTCTCATTTGCTCACAAATTAAAAAACATTTGATATAATTTATTCCAGAGATCCAAAGGAAAAAGGTGAACCCATCGGCTAATTAGGATGGCTCATTTGCTTTTTAAAAAAGGCCAAAATTTAACATTCTCAATACACAACATCTTCACCACATACTGCGTCTGTAAGGCTTTGATCATGTGCCAGCTCCTCAGACTAATGACATATGTTGATGCTAACAAAGTAATTACGATAAAGTGTTCAGACAGTAGACAAGTTGGTTAAATTCTATGAAAAATATCAGATGAGCACCAAGAAGACATCAGCATCCTCCATACAGGGGGGAGTGGGGATTTTTCCATTTTGGATTGGAGTGGGGTGGGACCATGTGTTGAGTGGGAGCAATGCTGGCACAAGTGTTGTACCATTGCATTGCATAAACACACAGCATTTCCATTCAGTTCTTCACAATAAAAGCATCCTGCCTGTGGGAACCCTTTCCTGTTAATTAGTAACAGGAGGAATCTGCAGGTTTACATCAGCAGTTTGGAGGAAAAAAAAAAAAAAGGACCGATCTCAGACACTGAACAAAACATGAACACGGGCGTGAAACCCTGAACTGAGTCAGTTCAGTCTGAATCTACCAAAGCACTGGATTGGTTCAGCTGCCAAGGACACAGCAACATGTTAGCTACTGTAGCAATTAGCCACAGGCAGGTCAAAGCTGAGGCTGGACTCTTCAACTTACTTCTCTCTTTCAGCCTCATCCAGCCCTGTTTATTCAGATCTGTGTCATACCTGAGAGAAACGACAACCAAAGCTGTGGAAATAATTATTCAGGATATCTATAAATTAACAACAATTGATGTTAAAATGAAGCCCTGGTCCTGTAATTTGACAGTATTTTTTTGGTTAAGTAAATTCATTAAAATTGCAGAAAATATTGTTCGATTTTCATTATTTTTTGTGAAAAAAATAACACAACAAAACAGAAAAATGTATTGCTGTTCACAGTTACAGGTTTTCCATGCTATGTGTAATGATTGTATTTTGTAGGTGGATGTATTAATGTTTTTGCTAATTTTCAAAAATACAGGAAAAATATCAAAATACAAACAATGAGCCAGATAATTTCCCAGCTGTCAGATCAATAAAGTCTGTCTTATCTATCTTATCTTAAAAAGTCCATCACTGTACATTTCTTCTTCTTTTTTAACAGTGTAAGTTGCATGAACTAGAGCATGAACACAGTATTTCTTGGAAATATGGATAATTGCTCGCTTTATGATTTCCAGTGCCAACGATCAGAGCCAAGATGGCCTTTCAGCTCATTGAACAGCTTTCCCACCCACCCCAACTTCCTGGCATCAGGATTGGGAAAACTGTATGTGACTTTGTGTGACTTGAGGAACAGCATAATCCATAATGTATGGATAACCTCAAGTCAGGGTGTGTCCATCTGTCCGGCAATTAACACTCACCTCCTCATGAACTCTGACTGATTATAATCAGGTCTGAATAATAATCTAACTGGAACTTAATCACAGCAACAGCACATAAACCAAGGATTTAAGTTTATCATTGGGGTAACTGTGAGTTGTGGATTTCTCGAACCCAACACTGATTATAATAAAGCTAATTATTATTAAATTTGCTTCGTACTACTCTATTTGTGCTGTGGATACACTGGCCAGCTCCCAGTGACCAGCGGCGCAGGACTGTAGGTGTTACTGGCCAGCTCCCAGTGACCAGCGGCGCAGGACTGTAGGTGTTACTGGGCAGCTCCCAGTGACCAGCAGCACAGGACTGTAGGTGTTACTGGGCAGCTCCCAGTGACCAGCGGCGCAGGACTGTAGGTGTTACTGGGCAGCTCCCAGTGACCAGCAGCACAGGACTGTAGGTGTTACTGGCCAGCTCCCAGTGACCAGCAGCACAGGACTGTAGGTGTTACTGGGCAGCTCCCAGTGTGAATGTCTGAAACAAAGAGAAAGTGAAAACAACTATTCAGCAAAATCCTTCCTCTGCCGGTAAATAAAGACTAACACCAGAGGAGTTTGACCTGCTCTGCTCTCACAACTGCTGCTCTGAACTTCCTCACTGAAACCCCTGCTGACCTGCACAGTGTAATCAACATATTGCAGAAAACAAAAATCCCAATATTTCCAACACCATGCATCTTAATACCGGGTTTTTTTTTTAACAGCAGAAACCAGGGAGGAGGTTTGTTTGAAAAAGCAGGGCCCTCATCACCCAATCCCTATAATGACTCCCTGTCTCTCTGCTCTGACACTTAGGAAGATGAAAAGCACAGATCCAAATCACATTAACACGAGCTGACTTATTCATATTTAGGCTGATTTCAGTCCATAATCTCTCAGCTCAGATGTTCACTGGGCTTATTAATACATGAAAGAAAAGGCCTAAGTCTATAAATCTGACATGAAATTTTAAACAGTCTTGCATATCTTGTCTTTCATCTGTTTTAAGGGAACTACCCTTTCGCTGGTGGATTAAAACATGGCCGCCACTGAGTGTGAGTTAAACGACCAGCACCGGTTAAGGACCACCCTCCATGTTGATGAAACTCGTAGCCACGCTGCACGCGCTGCTCTTTATAGTGCAAATCCACAGGCGCTGGGATAATTGAAATGATTTGCTTGACATTCTTCCCTTTTAGGAGAAAGGATGTGGAGACACGATCAGTATACTTCCCATGACCGCTAATAGGACACACCGCGGGTCTCCAAGTTCTCCTCACAGCTCCTGCAGCTCTGGAGAGGCAGCACGTACATCTGAAAAAGTTTGGCTGAGGTAGTTTTATTGAAGTTTAATTGTAAGCAATGATAACAAGACTGATTAATACAAGGAGTTGTTGAGACGCCTGCTTCTGGTGGTGGGTCTACCAATGTTAATGGTGTGTCCTCATCTTCAACATCTGGTTTGACTGCAATATCACCACACAGTTACAAGACAGGCCATCTTTTAGGCTTCCTGTTTTATTTTCATTCACAATCCCAGCCCCTAGATGTCTTATTTTTGGTTTACTCTCTTTCTTTCTTCAGCTTTTTTCCTCCAATGGGACCTTTGGAGTAAGATCATTCCTTTAGTCACCTTCAGTTTGTTTCACTTTTGGTGGACGTGGACATTATGAGGTTATGGTCTCTCAGAACTAGGGCTGCAATGATTATTCGACATAATTGATTACGTCAATTATAAAAATTCATAGAAATTCAAGAGTTGATGCGTCGTATTATTGTTTTTGTCATTGGTAAAATCAAACACCAGCCAGGAAAAAGTCATCTGTACTTGCAGTTTCCTACAGGAACTGGTGGGGGCAGTATCACTCCCACTATTGACGTTATTCACAGAAACAAACAGGAAGAAGAAGGAGCAGAAGCACGACAGCGACAGGCGGCAGAACCAACCAATAAAGAGGGAAGATGCAAAACAGCACGACTTTTTGATTTTTACGTTTTTTTTCGAAGGCTAATTAGCAGGTGGACCCTCTCCATGGGAAATGTGAGTACACAAAACCCAAGACGGACAGTCAACCGACACAAAGTATTACACACACTCTGCAGGAAGGAGTCTTCACCGAAGTACTTCCTGTTTAAAATACCACATTAAGCATACGTTAGTCGGGGATTCTGCTAGCACTTCTACCCGTTGTCCAGCTTGTGACAAACCACCCTTGTGCAAATTTTTATTGTTTGACAGCGCTATTTATTACTGCACCTTAACAAGCATTAGTTATCCAATTATTGGATTAATCGATGGGATAATCAATAGATTATTCGACTACTAAAATACTCATCAGTCAGTTTGACTTTCTCTGTTTGACCAAAATGTGGCAACAACCCCATGACCTCTCCCAAGGTAACCACTCCACTCCCCTGAGGTGTGTTTACATGTGTCAACCATGTTCCTGCCAGTGTCCATGCCTGTCTTCAGCTCACTCAAATGTTTCATCTGCAAACTGCCAGGACCATGTCCCACCAGTGTTGATACAGTTTACCATCCTCCCAAGCAAACACAGTGGCTTTTTCACCCATCTATCCACTCATTCACCAAATGAAATGTTAGGGAATTCAACACCTGGACAACACTCCTCCTCTCACCAGGGACTTTTCATCAGGCCTCCACAGCCTTGATTTCCACCAGTTCACCTGTTTTCCTCCCATATTGAAGGACTTAACCTGTTGCTCTGGTCTTACCCCTCGCAGCCTTGCAGCTGGTGAACTCCACATAACTGATCACTCAACATTGTTCTGTGTCTCACCATAACCAAGCCATCTCATCTCATCTCATGTCAGTATATTAAGGACAGTAAGATGGATACCCTCTCCTCCAGCATGAACACTTCTCTGATTCTGGATTATTCATCCACCCACATGAACTGGTTGCACAATAAAATAATGGTTTACACAGTATTCTCATCTGTCTTGCTCCAGTGAGAACCTGGTCTGTCTCCTTTGCTCGTCTTTGCCCTGGTTTACTGCTGAACTCCAGACAATGAAAGCAAAAGCTTGAGTGACTCCATGGGAGAAGTGGCCTCACCATCCATAAAGACTCAGTTGCTGTGACCAAACTCCAGCTGAATCTACTGTAATGAAGGCAACACCAGATTTCCTACCACCCACCTGTACTCAGCTGACACCTGCAGCTCCCTGAAGTGGTTTATCAACGGGAGAATCCATAAAATCCACACTCCTCCCTTCTCTCCTCACCAGCACTGTACAGTGCTGCTTGTTTTGGGGGAAAAGATGAAAACAACTGTAGAGCACTGTACAGCGCTGTGCAGCACTGTGCATCACTTCTTCTTACAACATCCACTCCAACCAGACACTCTTTGTTTCTGAGCAGTTCTTCATCCTTTACATTTCCTGAATATTTGCTACTAACCTGAACTGTTAAATGTGTTTTCAGAGAAATACACCCACAGCTATGTCAGTATACTAGAAATATTTCACCTTATCACCATTTTTAGTTTTGCTTTATTATACATGTTGTGATTGTTTGTTGTAATGCAAGGTGTCATGTTTTGTACCTTGTGCATGTACAGTGCAGTACAGTATCTGACTGATGGAGAGGCACCTGGACACTAAAAGCTGTCTTTGCTGTTCTCTCTAGAAACCACAAGTAAACCTGCAGTCACAGAGCAACCTGCTCACATCAGGTCATATGTCAGAGGTCTCTAAGATATTACATCAGGCTCTGTATAAAGAAACAACACTGTGTTTTTCAGCATCACTTTGAGCCAATGTCTAATTCTGACCATGTGCATGACTGTCCTACACACTTGTTCAATGTGTGTGATCATCTAAAATAACTCCACAGTCCCTCAAGGCAAAGCCGTCCACAATAACTGTGATAAAACTGTACATTTGTGAGATGTTGATGGACAAATACAGAAAGCAACAATCAGCAGCTGAAAATCTGGCAATGTAGCAACAACTGTAAACAATTAGTGAACAAAAATATTCCTGTTAAACTGTTAAAAGTCATTTGTTCATTATTTAACTTTCAATATCACAGAAACACACATTTTAAATAATGCAACAAATAAACATACATGGCACAAAACTATAAGGAGAGTATAATTTGTTGATTGAAGGTAACTGCTGCAGCTGTCTGTAGCTCTCACTGACATCCAGCACTTTGACTGTTAATGCTCCAGTTTCCTCAGGGTGGTTGGTGTCTCCTTCACACTGTTTCAGCTCTTTATAGATGTTGAGTTGAACTAAGATCAGGATTCAAAGCCACCTCAAACCAGTCCAGTGTTTTCATCCGAACCATTACCAGTGCTTTGACCAGTGCTCATTATCCTGTTGGACTGGAACCAGCCTGTCACACACTGGCCAGGATGTTTCCATTCACAACAGCTTGATAGTCTTTTGATTTCATTATGCATTACATACATGCCAGTCATCCACACACAACTAGGTGTACTCCCTGCTTTCCAGTAGGGAAACTTTTCTTTGAGAGGATGTTTCTTCATTAATACAATGGGAGGACTTTGCAAAAATCTCTCATCTTGCTGCATTTTGGTTTTCCCTGCAGAGGGAAAAAGACGAGGATTGATCCATCAGTCTATAAATGATGCAGCAAATCCTTACATGAAGTTCTTAATGCCATTATATTTGTAGATGGAAAATAGAAATGTGTCCGGTTCAGGTCCACCTGAAGGAATCTTTCTCTCAGTCCTCTCATGTTGGATGTTCCTGTCTCTCTACTCCTGTGTCTGTAAAGTGTGCTGAGTGATGGCAGCCCTAATGCCCTCTTACTGAAGGAAACAGAGATAAGGAAGTGAGAGAAAGTCTTGACCACAGATGCTTTCTGAGTTCAGACTGTTAGCTTTTTAGCGCTGGGTGAGCAGTGATCTAGTTACCCAACATGCCACCACACGTTCAGAGACACACTAGAAGCTTCCCCAGAGACACAGGAGAGCAGCTTCACTGTCTCCAGCATGGCTGAGAGAAGGATCTGTCTTGGACGTCACTGTGTCTGAACACCCCCTCACACACACACACACACACACACACACACACACACACACACACACACTCATTAACAAAACACAGTGGAAAAGAGACACAATACATTTACACTTTCAGCTTATCCTT
>OOFC01048780.1:0-20366 GCA_900323345.1 Pseudochromis fuscus
TGGGGTCATGAGGACTAACCATCCATCACTCAAAAATGTAGAGATTGTTTCTTTTGACAAAAATGAGATTTTACAGGCAATCTCACTTAACTGAGGTGGATTTACCTAAAATACAACATTTTAACAGTGTAACAGTAATGAGTAACAGTGGAATTTTTAACAACACCTCTTTGAAGTGTGCTTTTAATGTGGGATAGTAAAACACACACTTTAATAAATGTATGTAATGAAATTGTATACTACATCCACATACTGTATACAGCAATAGACAAAGGAAGTCACTCATTTGTTTTTTTTGAGTTTGGCATTTGGACATCACCATGTTGGATGTTGGGAGCCAGAAATGACCATATTTGGATATGAAGGGAGAAGTGAGGAGGCGGTTCTGACCCTTGAACCCAAGGTTACTGCCCAATGTGTTTGAGACTGGACTTCGGTCTTACCGGAGTCCAGACCTGTTGATTAAACTAACCACACCCCTAAATATGCCTCTTTTTGAAGCCTAATATCTATGCATTTATACTCTTTTTTTTCACTGATGAGAAGAATTAACTTCACCATGAAAGAAATGTATTGACTGAATATTTCATGATTAAAAATTACAATTTTTGAATTGAAGTCAAATAGAGCCAGAATATTGAATTTTTTTGCCCTTCTGCATTGGCCTAATTTTTGAGCCCCACTTGCTTCATCCATTTCCATATACGTCTATCGATGAAACACACATTGTCTTCTTAACAACCTCTTGTTGTATGTTTATTTTAAAGACATTATCTTTGGTGTGCAATTAAATAAAGTAAAAACTATTTTTAAATATAGTTTTTTGAGGCTAGATCGCATGAAATGTCCCTTTCACACAAATGTATTCATAATTCATCTGTGGTGTCTGTTATTTTCACTAGTGGGAAATCTTTGTGGCCGCATGAGTTGGCAAATTAAAAGTTCCATCCAGAGAAAACTGAGCTCACCACCAACATCAGAATCTCTTCATCATTTCCACTCTGATACACTTGTTATTTGCTTGTTCTCCAATCTTCTGCTCATCCATTGAGACGATAGGATGAGACTGGAGCAGTTGGTGGGATGTTGCCTCTAAGCTTTCTTTATCATCCCCTCAGGTCAGCTGGTGGTGTTCAGGCCGGGCTGCAGCTCACAGACGGGCAGCATCACACAGAGTCAATGACATCATGTCAAACCCTGTGAGACTCCACCTGCTCAGGATGCCAGACCTATATTTATCCTACCTCTCTGACTGGGCATCTGTGTGTCTGTCCACGTGTATTACTCGCTGTCTTTATTTGGCTTCCTTAATAAATATTATGCCATCTGAGGTCAATTGTTACATTACGCTCCTGCTTGCAGGGACAGCAATATTCACACTAGAAAATGTGCCAACATGTGAAATCAAGGTAATTTAAGAACACAAAGAATACTGTTCTGTGTTTATTTTTTGTAATCATCACAGAGAGAAAATACAAGACATAATTTTACAGGGTTATGAGCTGGTTGATTTCTTGACCAAGCACAGCTGACTGGCTCCTAGCCTGGGCTCCACTGATCTCCTACAAGCCATTACAAACAAGAACTGTGAATACCCACTTTGTCTTTTTTGGCATCAAATTGACTAAAATTTTAACAGCTCTACACTGAAAATCCTTCTCAGAGGAGAACAGTGGTGCCACCCTGTAGCTGATATTACAACAACTACACTAACATTGTGCTAGGGTTGCATTTGTCCTTGTCTATTTCCTATTTCCCAAAAATAACAACCGTATGGCTCCTTTTAGAAATACAGCATGTTAACACAGGAAAATAAATAGAAAAAGACAAACAAAATTAATATTATAATTGTGACTGCGGCCATGTTAGCACACGGACATTTTTAGCACAGCTGTGTCAGAAAGTACAGCCTCTCACACAGGCATGGCTGTTTATTTAAAAAACATTTTTACAATTACCCGTCTGTGGCCAGATAAATCTTATGTTTTATCTCCTCTCCAGATGCCTCCTGTTGGAGCGTTACTGTTTATGATAGTTATCTGAGGCCACTCTTAATGTGTGTTTAATGTGTTTAATGTATTTCTTATTTCTTTCCGTGGGCTCTCTGTTTTATAGGTTAGTTGTCTTGTTAACTTCCAGTTGGGGCTTAATGTTGATCTTTATTAGATACATATACATACAGATACAGTTTTCTGTTGTTCATACTTTATTGTGTTATTTCAAAGTTTGTATCACAATTGTACAACTGCTTACACTAAACCCCCAGATGCCAACTTTACAGAGTGTGGTTAGATCACAGTTTGCTCTGCATCATTGTGACATCATTGATTTTAATAATCATAAGATCCCAGAGACAGAAGTTTCTCTCATTAACTGCAGTCATTGTGACATCACCCATTGGTTGGCAGGAGTCTGACCTTTGACCGTTGCCATGTTGGTTGTTTGGAGCCAGAAGAGACCATATTTGGATATGAAGGGAGGGGTGAGGAGTCTCACCCTTGACGTCAGGGCTGATCTCACCTGTCGACCTTTTGATCAAGCTAACAACCCCATCTTGTTTTCAAAGTCTAATATCTATGGTAATGATTTTTTTTTTCATATGGACCACCAGCTAATGACATCAGAGTGACTTGTGAAAAACTATACAGAGTATTTCATGATTGAAGAAATGGGTTTGACTCTGATGATTTTCTGTATTTTTCTTTCTTTTTTGTTTTACAAACAGCTGTTTTGTGTGGTTTATAGTCAGACAATGAATGCCAGTGATTATAATGGTCAGATTATGTCAGGCAGGCCTTGAATCAACCCAATAATGTTTGTGAGCCAGCATCTGGAGGCAAAATTTTGAATTATAAATAAACAATAATAAATACAAATGAGCAGAACTGTTTTCCTGGGAGATGAACAAAAGGAATAAAGAAAGGTGTTTCTAGTAGTGTAATATTAGAATATTTCAAGGATGAGCCAGAGGAAACATGTATACTGATATCACTTTTATAGACTGTTGTTTTCTCTTCTCTTGTCTGACCTTGCTTTATAAATCCGGTCTCATAAGTAACACCTTGAGGCTGTGTTTGTTTTCATTACAAGGGTGACTGGGCAGAGCCATGAAGCAGCTCTCAGCCTGCTGACAAAACCTTCACAAGCCAGAATATTTTACAGTGGCCCAGTGCCACCTTAAACTTGAATTACTGGACTTCGATAATAATAATATATTGCTCTAAACAACTTTGCCTTACACCAAGTGTGTGACAGGATAGGCCTTCAGCTTCCATTTGACCCTGAACAGGAATAAGTAGGTTAGGAAAATGAATGAATAATACAACTAAAGCTATGTTGAGGTTCTTTCAGGAAACTCACAGGATTGGAGACACTGAATATTTTTCCAGCCAAATGACCTGCCAAAAGAATCCAGCAGCAGATGTTGTGAATAAAAAGTTAGAGGAAGAGTGCAATGATCACTCGGCTGGCTCCATTTGGTTTGCAAAATAAATAAGAGCATGTGGAAAAAAATGGGGACAGGAGATTGTAGAGTGGCTTAGGAACAGCTGCAAAGCAAAACGATCCATTTCATTTAGCAGTAAATTAAAGCGTCGTATGAGGAGTGCACACTAAAAAAATGGTTGTTTTTAGACTGATTACATGCTGGGTTAATGTGACCCAGTAAGATGGATTGTTTTAGCCAACATTTTGTCAATTTGTCTCAACATTTTGCAGTTTTTACCCAATATATACCATATTTTCCGGACTATAAACTGCTACTTTTTTCCGACGCTTTGAACGTAAACACCATTGTGGCTCATGTATCGTCGGCATGAAGCTTGTTGGCTTTTTACAAGCTAGCAAGCTCCATGCCACCAATACATTTAGCGTCGTCACATCAGACCCGGCCAGAGTGGACCACATGAAACTGTTCAAATAAATTCAATAGCGGCTTGTAGACAGGTGCGCTCAATAGTCCAGAAAATATGGTAATTGTGGTTTTACCCAAAATTTAGCAGTTTTTATCCAACTTTTTATTATTTTAACCTAACACTTAATTGATTTAATCCATTTTGTCATTTTTACCCAACATTTAGTTGTCCTTACCAGAAAAACAACACAATGGTGATCCCACTCCCACCATTGTTGCTACACTTTATCATCCTCCCAAGCCACACAATGACTTTTTAAATGATTTTTCTGCTATACTCACCCATCTATCCACTCTGACCAAACGTAATTTTACTGGGAGACTTCAACATAGCCATGGACAACAGTAATCTTCCTCTCACCAGGGACTTTTCATCATGACTCGAGAGCTTTGGATTCTACCAATTCATCAGTTTAAAGGACATATTCTATACTTAGACTGTTGCTCAGGTCTCCCCCCCTCCAACCTCACAGGTGATGAACTCCACATAACTGATCGTTCTCTGTCTCCCTAAAACCAAGCCACCACATCTCATCTCATATATGAATATTGAGGACATTAACATGGATACTCTCTCCTCCCAGCATCTTCACTTCTCTGATTGTGGACTATTCATCCACCACAGATTAACTGGTTGCACAATGTATGGTTTACACAATACTCTCAATTAGGGCTGCAGCTATCGATTACTGTAGTAATCGAGTATTCTATCGAGTAATTGTATAAGAAAGGCTTATTAAGAAATACTAGCAGAATCCCTGACTAATGTATGCTTCCTGCTAATGTAGTATCTTAAGCTGGAAGTGCTTCGGTGAAAAGAAAACTCCGTCGTGCAGAGTGTTCATAATACTTTGTCAGTTGACTGTTCAGTGAGGGCCAACCTGCTGTTTCACATTAGGAAAAAAAAGCAAAAACCAAAAAAATGTGCTCTCTGGGGTTTTCTGTTTTTATCAGCTGGTTCAACGGCCCAATTGCGTATGCGCGGCGGCAACTCTACTTGGACAAACTGCCACTTCTTCTTCTCTTTGTTTAACCGTGGTTGGAACTTTGTTGTTCATTACCGCCACCTAGCAAATCCTCTGGAAAAACACTACTCTGTGATCAAATGCCACTTCGATTCGAAGCCTTTTTGCCTCGAGGATTTTTCCTAATCGAGTTATTCGAGTTACTCAAGGAATCGTTTCAGCCCTAGTCTCAAGTCTCTTGCTCCTATGAAAACCGGGACTGTTTCCCTCCCTCAATCTACCCCCTGGTTTACCCCTGAACTCTGGACATTGAAAGCAAAAGGTCGTCAACTGGTCTTACCTTCCATATGGACATACACAAAACCCACGTTACAGTACAATGACTGACTCAAACTAAATCCAACCTCTACTCTGGCTTAATCTATTCTAATCAAGGCAACACCAAGTCATTGCTCTCCCTCCTCAACACAATTCTTCAACCTCCAGATTTCCTACTATACCACCCCACCTGTGCTCAACTGACACAACACAACACAACAACTGATGCAACACCTTCATGCTATATTTCAATGGGAAAATTCATGAAATCCACCAGCACTTATATCCATCACCTCCTCTGAACTTTTCTGCCCTATCAGCCTTTTTCCACTTTCCTTCTCCCTGCTGTTTCTGAAATCTCCAACCTCATCCATAACATGCCAGCTCGATCCCCACCCCACAACTCTGGTCAAATGGCTGTCCTCTCTGCTACCCCTCGTATCTGCCATCATCCACTCCTCATTCACAACTGGAATTGTTACTGCACTCTAAAAGTCAAAACTGCAGCTGTCGCAGCAAATTTTGAAAAAACCTGGTTCAAATCCCAACAACTTCAAACTCCCCATTCCCAACCTACATTTCATCTCCAAGGTACTTGAGGAAACAGTCGCCATTCAACTCCACTTCCACCTATCCCAGAACAGCCTTTACGAACAACTCCAGTCTGGGTTCTGCCCCCGCCACAGTGCAGAAACTACACTCTTAAAAATCACCAATGACCTCCTCATGGCAGAGGATTCTGGTGTACTCTCCATCTTCATCCTCCTCGAGTGTGGCCTTCAACCCAATCTCTCACACCATTCTCTTCCACAGATTATTTTCCATTGGCTTCACTCACACCCCACCATAGTGGTTTCACTCTCATTGGCTGCACTCAGTTCCTCCAACTCAAATCCTTCACATCCCAGCCCTCCCCTGTCACTTCAGGTGTGCCCCACGGCTCTGTCCCTGGGCCCCTTCTCTTCATCTCCTACCTTCTTCCACTTGGCAATATTCTCCATAAATTCAATATCTCTTTTCACTGCTTTGCAGATGATACCCACCTCTACTTATCCAGTAAACCCAATTCTGCTCTCTCACTTGTGATGGGCGATACCACACTTTAAAAATTTGATACGATATTGATTACTTTTTGCATAAAATATTCAATACCCATTACTGGTAATTTCTTATTGGTGAATTTTTCCCTCAATCATAACATTAGTATATTAGCACCCTTAAAAACAAATCATGTCAAATGCTGGCCATGTAACAACTTTAATGCACATAGTTCAAAATATAAAAGTTAAACAAATAATTAATATAAATCTGAATTAAATAAAACAAAACACATTTGAGCTTTCTTTGATCTTTTGCTGAGCAGCATTATTTTCAAAACAAAGAAATTATCCAGACAGAAAAGTAAATCAATACATTTACCATCTATACAACACAATAAATGATAAATAACATAAATATGACTTTAATAAAATTGTAAAAAAAATAAAATAAATAAATAACAACAAAAAACAACAACAACAAAGTGCACATTTGAACTTTTACTTTGTCAAACTAACCATATCTTTGGTGACCAGCATAATTTGGTCCTTACACATATGTAAGTGTACACTTACATGTACAGAAAGAACATTCCTCAAAAAAGAAATGCACATGCTCCATACTGTGTTGTTGCTAGCAGGATGTAAACACACAACTCATGGGTCGGCTGGTCACATGACTTGGATGGACCAGTTCAATATGCTGCAGGCTGGGGGATGTTTTGGCACAAAACCCTTGTGCTTTCACAGTAGTGAGGGTAGTTTATATCAGAACTGATATTTTTGAATTTGAAGAGAGAAGTCGCTGGAGTCAGGGTTATTTAGATGACATATGATTCAATACAATGAAAAGGTATGAACACATTTGCAAAGGAAGACTTCTGCTGTGGTTTGGGGGTGAAGATGATGACAAAGTGGATCTCAGTTTCATTATACAGGACAAAGCGATCGAAAATAACTGTAAAATGACCCAACATTTTTTAGTGTGTAGGAGCTGGATGGTAAACAAACCTTTTACCACCTGCAGTGCTAAATAATTTGCTGGGACCACACTGGAGACAATGAAAAATTACTGGATGTTATGAGGATTATTTTATTTATTCAGGGAATCTTTGCATGTGCTTTTTTCTTCCCCCAGCAGAAGTTACATACTCACACCTGGGAGCAGTCCAGCGCAACCTCACACACTCTCTGTTTGCCCCCGAGCGAGTCCAATTATGATGACAGGCACGGTCACCATTTTAAGCTGTGATATGAAATTTCATCATCTCATATCGGCTGAACTCGACCATAAAGGACACCGAGGGAAAATAACCTCCATATTCTATCAATATTCAGACGGCGAATCAGCTGTTCAAAATTCCTGAGTTAAATGTACTGTGTGCAAATGTTCAGCTATGAATATTCCTTCCTTGCTAATTTCATATCAGATATGTGAAATGTAAATGAGCCAGCTAAAACTGTGCACACATGAAAAACTATAGAGGTAATACTGGTAATGGAAGTTGGGGAAAATTGTATGCATCAGCAAAAAGTCCCTGGTGTCTCTGCATTCTCACAACCAACCAGCTAACTCTATTAATTCATTACATTTATCTATTTCAACCATTTATTCATTACTTTTAGGTAAATCTTCCACCATTTATTCATACTTTTTGCTACCTTCATTTATTCAGTACATTTATCTATTTCAACTATTTATTACATTCAGGCAAGTGCTTCCACAATGTATTCATACTTTTGGCTAACAGCATTTATTTATCATTTATTCATCAGTTTTAGACCACTTCACCAAGTTTATGTAACTATATTTCAACCACTTATCAGTGTTTTTTGTGTTGCGTGTTTTACTTTTACCTATGTCCTTTTATTTCTGTTTCTTCATCACATACATTCAGCTGATTTAACTCTTCATTCAATTAATTTTATTTCATTACTTGATCTTGTTTTGAGGCATTTGCTCATACTTTTCAGTTTCTTCAAGTTACTCCAACTGTAGAAGTCCCCCCTGGGATAAAAGTGTGTATTGCTGTATCTCATGTGTTAAAAAGATGACACGGGTAGGTTGATGGCCATCATGGTGAAGTGACATTACTGGACTCACTGGTGAAGTCTGGAATGAAATGAGCTCTGACTAAATGAATGCTTGACAAACAAAAGAGTAACAAAAAAAAAAAGATTTTCTCGTGTCTGTTTGTGTGTCGATGTATTTGTTGTGACCGTGACTGCATGAGAGAGCCAAAATATGTGAGCATGCATCTGTTTACATATTAATGGACAAAAAGATTTCAATATCAAAGTGAAGCGGATGTCTGGATAAATGAGGCAATTATTTTCACAGATTCCACTGAGACTAATTTGCATTATATGCTAACTAGGGCTAACAGCAGGTAAGAAAGGAGTGAATAGCAACATTCAACACTGTTTGATACAGCAACTTAATTCTGTCCCCTAGACAGAGAGAAAGACTATATCTAAACCAGCTGTATGTTGCATTATGATGTAAATAAACAGGTTTCTGTAGGATAAACACACTGAAGTGTTACAAATTGAAGACATCGTGATCACTTCCTTAACAACAATGGATCAAATGGTGTTAAAAGGGTTGCTTGTAGTGCTGCACAAATAGTTATCACAAGACTCTTTGCTTGTACTTCAGTGGAGTTTCTTTGCATATTTTTCGTTTATTATTTAAGTTTTACAGCTGACAAGACAAACACAGCAACTAGCTGCCTGAAAATGTAATGAAGTGTTAAGTGCCAAGAGATGGTGAAAACCCAAAAAGAGCCAAACACAGTAAATACTGGACTTCCCTATGTGAGGTGGACAACCCTAGTTTCTCTCTGTCTACCACATGTGTAAATAGACAAATGTTAGCTACAATGACCAAGACAATTTTACAGACATCAATGCTGAGTTTGTAGACTGTATATAGAAATGAATGAAACAACTGGGGCTCAAATATAAGAGCTAATGTGGAAGTGCAAAAGAGTGCAATGCTCTCAATGGCCACTGGAGGGTGACAACAAAAAACTCTGGCTCCAATTGACTTAAGTTCAATAAGCATAATTTTCAATCATGACATTTTTTTTTTTTTCACAAGTCATTGTGATGTCATAATCTAAAGTTAATTCTTCTTATGAGTGATCTGGTGGTTCATTTAAAAAACAAAAAACAAAACAAACAAAAAACATTAAGTAGATGTTAGGCTTCAAAAAGAGGAAGATTTTTGGGACGTAGTTTGTTTAGTTGACAGGTCCGGGCTCTAATGAGACCAGCTTTGAACTGCAGGATCGTACACATTGGGCAGGTTCAAGGGTCAGACCCGCCTCCTCACTCCTCCCTTCATATCCAAATATGGTCACTTGTCTCCAAACAACCAACATTGTTCAAATGTCAAACTGTTGCCAAGCAATGGGTGACATCACAACGACTGTGTCCATTTCTTATATACAGTCAGTGAGTGAAACTTCTATGTCTCTGGAAATCTTATTATGATTTTAACAATGAGTGATGATCTATTTACTTCACTGTGAACACAGAGCTATACAGTGAAAACACACTCAGTAAAGTTGGCATCAGGGGTTTTAGTGTAAGCAGCTGTAAAACTGTGATATAAAATTAACACAATAAAGTATGAACAACAGTAAACACTTACACCAGTGGTATATGGTCACTTCTGGCTCCAAACAACCAGCATGGCAACGTTCACAGGCGGATATCCTGGCTTCAAAATGCCACAAACCAACAGGTGATGTCACTTTAGCTTTGTTCATTAAATCAACAGTCTATGATTGAGTTTCTGCTTGTTGTGTTGCTCTTCAGAGGCTGAAAAAAGTGAAGTAATACAGGTTGAAATCTTTGAATTTAGTTAAGAATAAAGTTGTCTAGAAACAAAGTTACACAACATCTTAACTTTTGTCAAACCTTTTTTTAAAACAATATTTTTAACGTCTCTTCTGGTTTCACAAATGTTTTCTTTTTGACATGATTTTAATCTCCCGTGTGATTTGCTTGTTTGCTCACTCTTACTGTTTACTTTTCCTGCAGAGCGCTTTATAACTGTAAGAAGAAAAGTGCAACATAAAAACGGTTTGATTTTATTTTTTGTTCTAAGATTCTGAACAAATCTTGCTCCTGAGACACTGGCAGTCCTGGAGCTTTAAAGGTCTGTGATCTTTGACTTCTTTGCAAAAGTAGAAAGACTTTGTGCAACGACAGTGAATGAATCATCAGCAGAAGGATTCAGCCCTCCTTCATTAAGGGAGATAAAATGTTCTGCACAACAAATGGACAATAGACATTTATTTGTTCAACACATGTATCCATTTAACAACAGTAAGAGAAAATAGGGCTTTTATTACAATAACTGCTAACTCTCTACCTTCTTGCATTTTTCATTGGGGCTTATTACTAATCCAGGAAGCTTTTTCTTCTTTGCCTTTTCCTCACCGAGGTTGGACTCTCCCTCCAAGCAGGTCTGCCTCTGAGCGTTAGCATGACTGAAACGCCAATTCGCAGAGCAGAAATCTGTACAAATGATTTAATTTGGACAGACACATCTGATACGAACCCAGCGTTACTTACTGTCTCTGAACCTTCAAATCCAGCTGCAGCCTGCTTTCTTCTGTCACCAGGATGAAGCTCCCTGCACTGGGCCTTCAGGGGAGGAGGGAAACAAGCCAAGCATAAAGAGAGTAGACAGTTTTAAATCGGTTCAAATCACTGTCTAACTTCATTTGTAATTGGACCACTTTTTTTCATGTCTTTCAACGCTGGTCTGTTTGGAGTTTCCTGTTGTGTTTCCGTTTTAATGAAAAGCACATTTGAGATAAAACTCATGCAGAACATATTCATTACGATAAAGCTCAGAAGTAACAATAGGTATAACAATGGTAAAACGTGTCTGTATTCAAAGTAGAATGGGAGGAATATTTCCATGGTAATATTCAAAAGACGTCTCCCTGGGAGCAAACAAGTCAGCCGACAAAGATGAGACGATGCATTTTCACAATGTGCGAGAAATAATTTTTCCCCACACCTCCAGCGCGGGAGGGTTTCACATTCTGTGTGATTGTAAGGCAATTTCATCTGATCTCTCTGATATGGCAACAAATAATCAAGAGAACAAATGGTATCAATCCAATTTTCAATTTTGCTTTTTGCAGGAGGAGAGGTTGGTGATGGCAGCAATATGTTCCCATCTATGACACAATGTCCTATTCAGAGAGGGAGTCGCTCTTTGCATTTTCAGAAGTGGTTTTCAACCCCACAAGTGTTTTAAAGGGAGAGGAAGAGCAAAGTCCTTTAGGGACCAGAGCTGGAAAGTGTAGAGGGATAAAGACAGGTACGAGCAGAAAGGCGAAAAGAAAGGCAGAGACCATTAGTGACTATGTACTTTGAATCTCTGTAGATTGTATTGGACAAGATTTTATTTTCTGCACCGAGAAAACAAACAAAAAACTAGATACATTTTGCCAGACTGACCAAAGACTTTCAGGATATACACTTTCTCTGGCTCTTGCCTTTTCCACCAAAATCCAGCCTGAGTGAAGTCTCTGGCAATCTCCATATCTCTGTATTTTGGAAAATATTGACAATGAGCGTATCATCAGCGATACAGAGTGACTACCATAAACCAACTTATCATAATTCCTCGGCTATTTGCGCTAGCGACATGGTTCCAGGTGATTCTGAAAGCTGACAAGTGGATCGTTTCGTATATATTATATACATTATGGCAGTAATGCAGGGCAATGGAGTCATGCCGTGACATGCAGTGTTTCGTACATATTACATACATTACGGTAGTGTACAGAAGCTCAGAATCAGCTGGAATCAAGTGGACGATGAATTATGATGATTAGACTGACACATGTCACTTCCTGTCAGCAGCTATAGCAGATTTGCAGCTCCTGTGGCTGAGAGCAAAGTCAGATGACAAGAGTGTCAGTGAGTAGCTTTAGTTTATAATGCACCGTTTATTTTAATGGTGTTATTCCCATCACTGTTTAACACTGATACCGATGGTTCCTTTTCAGATCGATATTTTATTCAGTAAGTATGCATTCAGTTAAACAAAACAAAACAAAAACAGGCTTATTTGAAACATCTAAATAAAAGTTTTTTCCTCCATCACCTATGTGTCTGAAAAGTCCCAGTAAGGTGTGTAACGTCTCAAAAGAAGATGCAGTTGTCAAGAATATATAATAATGTTAAATATTCCTGACTGTGCAAACTGAAGAGTAACGTTGGCCTGAAATCAGTCCACATAGAAAATATCCATTTTAAATCTACCTCAGAAATTCAGTATATCATCTGACTAAAATTGATATTAGGTCTGATATCCTAGAAACTCATCAAAAACTTTGTGATGAAGTTTAGTTTGCTTCATGCAGTTCAGTTACTTACTGATTTACATATCTTCTCTCAAACTTTACTGTAGCTGTATGAACTCACTGCAGAAAAGGCTCAGTGCTTCAAACCTGCATGCATTCAAGTAAAAGTGCACTGTAGCTAATACTTGAAAGTTCAGTATAATTAGAGGTGTGGCCCTGGTATACACCAGTATATCATCCCACTTTATATGTAAATGGCATGAGCTTCATGTCGGTACCAAACAGAATAACTTGTGGAACCGTAAGTTATTAATTTGCTCTTTAAGCTTTAATCATTTCATTCAATTTCTTAAAATTAATCTGTTCCTGTCTGCATAACTGAAACCTTCCAGCATCCCTGAGTGTTCTCAGTCATGTGAGATATGCCTATAGGGGGTTGTAAGTGCTCTTCTGTAAAAATCTTCATCTAAAATTCAACATTTTGCTCTGGTGTCTTCAGCTCAGATGTAAAACTATAAAAAAGGCATCTTAAAACCTTACCTTACCATCCATAAAAAATAACAAAAAGATAATCAGGTAATGACTTGGCTCACTGTGTTCAATGTTGCCAACTCGGGATCACATTTTTATTCAGCTATTTTGCTATATTGACTATGTATTTGTGAACTGGAGTATGTTTTATTTCTCTATAATAAGCAAATGTTGTCTGTTAATGAATGTGGCAAGTTTAAAACATGGCCATTAACCCCTATTTAACTTCTTTATGGTTATGGACTGAAAAAGATTATGGTCAAAGTGCTATTGTTGTCTCAAACAAAGCACAGCTGTTTGTCAGCATGTGATGTTTGATGTCAGTGTCCTCTACTTGTCGTGTATGTCTCCTTTGCTGTTTATAAATTTTGCAAGTCCTTTGGAAAATGTTTAATTTAGCTTTACATCCCAAAATAATTTGAAAAAAACTGTTTAGTAATATCTAAACTTTCCAATGGATGACACACTGACACAAAAGGTTCAACTGAAGGATTTAACTAAACAAAGGGGAACAGAAAACGCTGCAATATCTAAGGCAGGATAAAAGCCAGAATTGTCCAACTAAATCCAACACGGGGAAATAATCCAAACACTGAAGAAATCAAAAGGTGAGAACTAAGCCAAAGGATTCGCAGACAGGGCAGGAGCACATGACAAGACCAGCAGGGTAACACAACAAACTGGCAAATGAAAGAGGGAGAGACAAGACTTAATACACAGGAGAGTACAAAGGAGTAATCAAAAGCAGGTGGAACGGATGTGAGCGGGGCGCACAATCACACAGGAGGGAACAAGGAAATAAAACAGGAAAATTCAAGGTGACAAGGAAACTAAGACAAGGGAGACACACACAATGAAACATGGAGCAGATAGGGGGAAAACTCAGAGAAATAAACTCTAACAAACCATAACCCACAACACCTCGTTACTACTGAACACAAGTTATACCAACAGTACCTCAACAAGTAAACTAGTTCATGTTCATGTTGTTGTTATATAATTGTACATCCATAAATTATGTATTTATACAGCGTGTTACCTTCAAATTACTGATAAGTAACATATTATTACAAGTTACTTCTGCATAATAACAGCAACTAATTACTAAGGGAAGTCATTTTTGCATCACTTTTTCACTGGAGTTGTAAATGCACACACATTATTTCTGTGTTTTGACACATTTGGGATGAGACTGTAAAGTTCTATAAACACTGGTCCAATTATCACTCTGATGACAATAACTAATGAATTTAATTAATTAGTGGATAAACTTGTATAATAAACAATTTAATGATATGAAAAGTGCTGAGATTTGTCTTTTGTTACTTCAACTCAAATGAGCTATTTTTTAAGTAGTTACTTTCAACACTGGTTACCTTTCTATAATCACAGCTCTCATCTGTGGTAGGCAGCATCTCTACTCTAGCTTGGTTTGCTGGTAATGAGCCAAGGCAGCGCTGCATCAACTGGGCCTTTATTTAGTTTTTTGGAGGCTGTAAACATGGTACACTACATTTGGCTAGTTGTAAACCTGGTCCTAGTTGGATACTTTAAGGCTGGTTACAGAAACTTAATCTCCCCTGTCGATATGCACTTCTTAGTCCCAGTCAAGACTACATGCTGTAACGTTACTTCTCAGATTTGTTTAAATTTCCACAAAAAACAAACAGACAAACAAACAAACAAAAAAAATGTAGACTATATACAAATGGATGTAGCAAGCGAGGCTAAAAAAAACGACGCCAATATGGAAGTGCAAAAAAGTGCAATACCCCTGACTCCCACTGGAGGCCGGCTCCCAAAACCTCTGACTCCAATTAACTTCAATTCAAGAATTGTCCTTTTCAACCATGAAATACTCAGTCAATACAGTTTTTTCCACAAGTCGTTTTGATGTCATTAGCTAAAGTCATTTCTTCTTCTCAGTGATCTGGTCCTTCTGAAAAAACAAAATCAAAAAGAGGAAGATTTAGGGGCAATATTCATATGCTGATGTCGTCGCTTGAAAACTTGAGTCCACAAACCAATGGGTGACTTCACACTTGCTTCATCTATTTCTATGTAGTCTATGCAAAAAAAACTACCAGAGGACCCACAAAGTCACCTTAAAAGGTAAAAATCATAAACAGATAAAAAAAAATTTCAAAAGATGTGTGAAAATGAGTGGCAGTCCAGAAATTGAGGAAATAACATCTCCATGAATGTTAACAGTGTGTGTTCATTTATATTTATATTTAAAAATGTAGTTTACAAAAAATGTACATACTTGTTTGTTTTATATTTATTGCACGCACATGTGGTGGGTGTGTACATTTTCCTCTTTTTCTGTTTGGAGACAGCCGATCTTACCATTACACAGTCCACTGATTCCTGTGTGTGCTGCCAGTTGGCGGGGCACTGAGAGGTAACAGTAGCTCTGTGTATGCGTGCATGTGTGTGTGTGTGTGTGTGTGTGTGAACCGCTGTCACTGCCGCACTTGGTCCTCCCTGTGGGTTGATATTACCTGCTGTTTCTCGCCGCAGTCCTTCTTCTCGTGTATCACTCCAGAGTCATTGTTCTTCACCATCCCCTCCTTTAGTGCATACGAACAGGTGCCTCCTCTCATTTCTGCTGCCAGCGATCATTCCTTACCCTGCATGCTTTGTTGAATATGATCATGCAGCAGCTTCATCAGTGTTGGCAGTACACTGTATCAGTGGGGAAATGAACCGGGCGCCGTGTAGCTCATTCTGGCTCAGCGCTGGGGTCTTGTTAGTGTTCATTTGAGGGATACAGTAGAGCAGGAAAATGGAGCCACGCAGAGTGGATTCATGCCAAAATAAGCCCTCTCTGCATCTGTATGATCATGCATATGCAAATTATATGTAAATTTCTTTACTTTGTCCCGTATTATGCTTATTTTTTAGGTGAGATGAGGCTGTGATGAATTCCCTAATGCTTCAAAATGTAAACTCCCCCCTGACATTATTGCAACATATGTGATTTCTGGTTATTCATAAGGCTATCTCTCATTGTGAGTCTGGTCCCCCTTGTTTAAGACACAGTGAAGTCCCCATCAGAAAAAATACAAGAGTCACCTTCAGGTACAATAATCTTCACTTCAGTGGAGTTCAGACAAGTAACTTCTTGAAGTCTTCTCTCTGAGGCAAAGGCAGAAATAGCGTGGCATTAGTAAGTGGCACTACGAGGAAGCTGGTGTGTTTTTTGTCTTTCTGATAAACTTTTAATAGAGTCTCTTGTACTTGAAGCATCCTGACTGTTGTTGATGACTTACAACACAGGTAACTGAGATAAACTCAAGGATGTATTCTTAGGTCCAGGAGTTTAAGGATTGACTGGACATGGTGTCCACAGTAAAATAAAGTTATGTCTTTTCTCATTGGAGCCCAACATATTGTCATTAGCTGTGCAGGATTATTCCTGATGGGATCTGGACAGTAGTGGTGGTGGATCAGGGGCGAAGACAGTGCTGAATATCTTGATTTGATGTGATGTGCAGCAGGACACCTGATGAGCTGAGTGGACACTGATTCTGATGAAAATTGGAGGTGAGTGAGGAGGGCAAGGTGCAATCTGCAGGGGAGTCATAGGGAGCTGGACTTCTATTAATGAGCCATCATTTGCGAAATTTTGGGAGGTGTCTACAAAAATAGAAATATGTTGACATTATGCTGTTTTTGCCACGTATTTCTATTTTTCTTTATCTTTGTCATCATCATGAATCATGTGTAAAAGGCAGTTTTCCATGTACGATTCAGGTTAGTCATCACTAATCCTTCAATAAAGATACCTAGCTCTTGGCTCCAATTGATGTCAATTCAAGAATCATCACTGTCAATCATGAAATACTGAGTCAATAATTATCTCCCACAAAAATGTAAGACTTAAGTAAATATTAGCCTCGTCCATTCTATATAAAAGAAACTCAAACACAAATAAAGCTGAGTTTGAGTTTAAATACAATGGACGAGGCTAACATGACATCACATTGGAGAACAGACCTGTCGTACAAACTAACCTCGCTTCAAAATCCTCCTATTTTTGAAGCCTAATATACAGTCTATGATTTTAATGTAAGTCACAACATTATTTGGTTAACTCTTCTCGGTGATGGTGAAAGATGCACAATAAGAAATACTTTGTTTTATTTTCCTTATAATTCCTATTGTTATTAGTAAGTATAATGAGTTAACCCTTTAACTCCGAGCATATTGCCAGTGCTACGTCTGCACATGTGTCTTTGGATTACCGTGATTATATCATGTTTTGCGCAATCGGAAAAATTCAGACCATTTCTGAGAGCTGAGATGTTGCACTTTACAGTGACTTGGGTGTCATTATGGTAATTTCACTAGTGCCCCTCACAGAAGACTGCAAATTAGCTGATTTACTATCATACTACATGTTGTAAGAGTGTAATAACAGTGACGCTGAAGCAAGAATAGTAGAAAAATACAAAAACAGAGTTTAATTTTAGAGTTTTAGTGAACAAAAACACTTCAATTGCATGTGAATGTTAGATTTTACACGTTAAATTTGGATTTGAAATCAAAATAAGCATAAAAAGTCCAGGTGGAAATTTGGAGGCTCAGGTGGTAAAGGGTAAATAAAAAAATAAAAACCAGATCAAGTGTAGTATCCGTCATTTTTGACTTGAAAAGAGACTGAGAAACAAGTCCACGGTGAAGATTGCAAACTGGGGGAGGGGAGGGTTCATCTGACACTGAAATGAGAGCTGACAGCAGCAGCTAAATGATAGCGAGGGTCGAAAGGTTGAAACTACTTGAGTGTTCATTGTTGGAGTGTTGATCAGTTCAGCTGCAGTTTGTTAGAAGCTGTATTTGTTGAGTCGTTTTCCTTTGGTTCATTACAGAATTTTCTAATTTTCTATTTATATGTTTGTTTTTTTTTCCTCTTGCTGTATATACCACAAGACACACCTACATCCAGCCTGAACCTGCTCTGTAATGTCTGGTTAAAATGAGCTTTAAGATGTTCGCATGTAAAGAATATTTCTGCCTTTATTTTTCCTTCCTTTACAACTCAACTACTTCTTACTACAGTTGTAGATTTTAACAGTCATTTCTTGCTGTGAAGTTGAGATCTCTTACATGAAGGCATAGTGGGTGGAATCATTAAGCTGCCCAGTAACTCAATATATATGCAAATATTGTATTTCGATGGACCTAAAGTTGTATAAACTTGATTTCTAAGACACTGAAAAACTACCTTGATGGAAAAATGAATTTGTGAATTCAAACAAAGACCAAAACTGCTAATTTATTTTTTGTCTTCTGCTTTTGTTGGTACGTTCTTAATAATATGTGCCATTTAAAAAGACATTAATGGGAGCACACCGGCCTCTTTTGCAGTCTGCATAGTACAAAATAAAATGTTGCATATGGTGAAGCAGCTTTTTGACATTTTCAAGAACTGGTGTCCGACTGTGGATGCCATCCTTTCATTTGTCCATGTGTAAAGACCAAACGTGCAGTTAGTCACGTCAGATATAAAAATCCATCTCTTTTGTAGTGTACCCTCCTCCAAAGAGGCCCTCATCAAAGAGCAGCAGAAACACATGACCTTGACAGGAAACAGCGTGGATCAGGGAGCAAAGATCAAGGGTTGCGTGGGTGAACATTAGCAAGGCTAAGCTACTGCCGCTCCCAATGACAACCTTCACAGGGAACAACAGAAGCCACACAGCTGTTTGTACCTGCTTTGAAGGTCAGTGGTATATTTAGCTTTGTGTTTTCAGGGAACATTTGAAGATGCATTTGTGTCCTGGCGCACATGTGACTCTGAGAGATAAATGTAGATTTGATCGATTGATGGATATCTTATTTTAAAATTCTCTCCCAATAAGTACGTGTTGAAAAGTGCATAGGTAATTATAAAGTGTTTCGGTACTTTGTGACAAACAACCTAATTGGCATTTCACATCTCTGCAGCACATCAAAGTGACTGATGAGGTGCATCAGCCTAGAATATTCATTAATCTGAGCTCTGACTATGTTCAGACTCACTGGATTTAAGAGGTGCTAAGAGATGACAATTTCTTTGGTTGTCACGAAGGTGTCTTTGTTTGGCTCAGGTGTTTTTGCAGCTGTGACATCTCTGGGTCAAGTCCAGGCTTCATTCTTTGCTGTCCTTTCATCAACTTTTTTCTTCCATGTTCACCAAGTGTTTTTTATTTAGCTGGAAAATGTTGAGGGACAATAGTTAAAGCAGCCCTTCTCCAAGGACAACAACATTACCTGCAAATAGTTTTGGACATTTTAAAGGGAGCAGTAGATTGTACCACTGGTCTGTTTTGAATGAAATACTCATTCATTCAAGTTTTTATTACAGATTGTCTGATTAAAAAGTTTGATCTCTACCAAACGAGTGTTTGTCTGTACTATATTTAAACTTCCTTTTTGTGATTATTCCACGTGACCCTTAAAAGCATTTAGACTTGTATTTACTCACTATGAATGTTTGAGATGACTGTACATTTTCTATAGGACTTTCATTTGTTACTACAAGGACCTGAGTACCAGGGGTCACCTCTTTCCTGAAGGATTTTAAAATATTTTTGTGCAAACATCGACGTCTTTAGGTTTGTCCACGTCATTGTGCATTAATCAGATCTTGAGGTGAGGACTACTCCCTTCATCTTGCATGTTTAAGTAAATGAATATTATACTCTTATTCCCACTAACCACTGTAAATAGCTTTCTTTTTATTGGCTGTTTTCTCTTGCAGTAGTAGAAACCCCACAAATAACCTTATTATTTTAATAAAAAATCTTGAAAAAGTGGTGTCATCATGCTTGATATAATTTATGAACACAAATATTCTTTGATTAATTCCAATCAGTGTTTTGATCCTTTCACAGCAGAAACAAACTTAATTGAGGTAACCAGTGATCTACTATTAATGGCCGATCCTGGCGATTGTTCAGATTTACTTTCTGCTTAATCTTGCGATCAATAATCATGCAATTCTGTTAGATCACTTTCAGAAAGGGTTTCAGATATACTGTCTTAGACTGATTCAGATTGTACTTGTCAAAAAGGAGTGACCCTCAGTCACCCCTCTGACCTGTGGTGTTCCCCAAGGCACCCTCCTTGGCCCCTTATTGTTGTGTTTACATGATACCAATCGGACATAATATTATCTGCAGATACAATATTCATTATAAGACAACACCCGGGTCTAAATTCTGTTATAAAACAAATAAAGCATTAAAAAAAAAAAAAAAAAAAAAACAACAACACC